>JAQIWO010000322.1:0-15796 GCA_034695405.1 Entomobrya muscorum
ATTATCAAAGGAAGAAGACAGTTTTCCCCCATCAAAGTACAACGCAGTGCATTATCCATTAGAATCTTTTTTTTAACCAGGTATATACGGCGTTGTGATACCTGCTCGACTTGCTTCGTACCGACTCTAATTTTAAAGTGTATCTGAGTTGAATTGCTATTGTATCCATTGGACTGGATCATTCTCATCTTGATTGTTCACCCTCTCCTCTTCTTTTTTTGTACGAACCTAATGACTTGTCAAATGAGCTAATTTAGCTCTCTTTTCAGCTTACTAATTAATAAATATTGTGGAGAGAATTGCTTAACGAACTTGATATAAGCTGACGGGCTTTCGAAGGATTTTTTGTATGCATTTACACATTTTATAAATCTACAGTGTGCATAGTGTATGTATACAAGTTGGTAATGAACGCATTGAAACTAGGAGCTTTATCTTTCCTTTTATTATTCCGCTTTCCCGATTTGCTTGGGATATATTAACGAAAAAAAAGTTACTTTTAGGAATTTGATTCAGTAGTTGTGAGGGTATATAATATACAGCCTTTCTTATGCCAAAGTGAAGCATTGTTTCTTTCTCGCTCTGGTCTAACTTTCATTGTACTGACTAGCTTCTGTAATCAATTTCTCTCAAATGTTTTGTGTGAAGACGCTTATTGATTGATCTAGCTCAAACTCTACATGACATCAAATTAGGATTATATGATTTAATGTGAACTATTATTTGGTTCACATTGTTTGAATACGCAGGGACGCTTTTAAGATAAATTAACATTGTTATTGCATATCAGAAATTGCATTTACACGAAGGAAGAAATTGTGGGGATTCTTAGACACGGATTTTACCCTGGTAAATCACCCATACATGGGGGAAAATGTATCGTACTACAAATCAATCACACGAGGTTTGCTGAAGAGAAAAATTGTGGAACCATCTTTTAAACAATTGAAACTAATTTTTTTTTTACATATTTGTAGGAATTTTATAAATAATTGCAGTTTTCTTATATAAAGTATCAGTAAAGGATTTCTCCTTTTCTAAAAGTTTAGTCTTATTATACATATACACTATTGTTATTAGCCTTCTAATCAAACTCGCACAGACGCTAAAAAAAACTCCATTTTGATTTGCTCATGCCAATTGACATGCCATGCAATGTCAAAACTCTCATGATATTCTTCCTGCCCACCTTCAACTGTACAAAGTTGGGCGGAGAGAGAAAAAAAAATATTAAAAAAAGAATATTAGAGTGAGTAAATGAGTTCACCTTTTTTTAAATATTATGTTTGTAGCTGTTTCGTTTGATGAGCAAAAGCTCGCACAAGTGCACTTACACGTAATATGTAAGCTCATGATGTGCATGTGTGTGGTGAAGGCTCTTCTGGTGGCTGACTAGTGACTGGTCGTTTTATTAATGCATGGTGCATGCAACTTTTATGATTAACTGGGCGATGAGTGTCACTCACGCGAAAGGAAAAGAATGAGCTGCATATAAAGCAAACTAAACAAAAAAGCTTGCATGAAAACTGTGAACAACTTTTTGCTGTAATTGAGGAAAAGTACAAAATGAACACGGGAAAAACTATGTACATGTTTGTAAAACTAACTCTACATTTGCACACATGCCCCAGCAAAATGAGATTACAAACTGGCGTAAGAACTCAATGTTGTTCTGGAGGAGCAATCTAAACATTTGGAAATAGCGTGTGGTCGTGGGTGGGAATTCGTGCTCAACTGTCAATGCCTAAAACAGTGATAATGATACTACTTAGTCGTGTAGCTTATAATTATAGAATTATTTCTACGCGTTTTCGTTGTCAATTAATTTATAAGTAGTTATAAAATCCTTCGAAACTGCGAAACTCAATAAAGAATGGGATACATGCGTTTGGTTTTCCTTCCTAATAATCATTTCTGGGGTGTTTACTCCGATGTTTCTTTTACTATTTTTTGTAAGGCTCATTGGCCAATCGTAAAACGTGAAAAGGGTATGCAGCAAGCAATTAAATTTTAAAATAATTGTTCCATTAAAAATACAAGCTAGCACATTTAGTGGAAACGCACCAACTACGAGTGTAATGTTAGAAATGTGTGAAATGCAGTTCTTAAATATTCAAAATGGAGGGGTTATTTATGTTCTATTTCTATTGGTGGTTTCACCCTCGTCTTTCCTACCTGAAGTCTTTATATAAGGTACACCACCTCAGTATACATATATTTTTTTCATTCCTGGAGCGTCGCTTACCTACTTTTAGATAAGATAACGCCTGATGCACAATAGAGAAGCGGAACTCTTTATATATGTTATTATTCAGATAGCAAAGAGTTATGAAAAAAGTAGTGAATGAGTAATGTTGGCAACGAAATGCTTAGGAGTAATCCTTCGGTTCCCTATTTCCACGTTCGATTCTCTTTGAGTAGATGCGTGGGTATAAAATGCAACTAAACTTGTTGTATGTGGGTAGAATGCTTAGTATTTTACTATATAAAAGTATCAAATCTATAGAAGACGAAAAATACTCGCTCACATGCACATCAGAAAGTCCAGAAATAAGCCTGCAGCAACATTTTTTCATATAAAAAGCAAACCATGTTTTCTTATTCTAGCTGGATGGATCACGCAACAATCATAATTCATATAAAAACATTACTACTCTCCGACATTTAGTATCGTTTGGTCGTTGCTCACTTTTTACTTTTATTCCTCCTCTCCCTGGCTTTCGCTTGATGTTGTGTTGGCTGTGGCTGTTATAAATATTATGGTGAATGCACGTTTCTGTTTCGATATTATAATGCTTCCCTTCTCAACCACACTCCGTTTACATGCGTGCAGCTCATATACAATACAATGTACATCAGGAAATTATTATATACTTTACTATCACAGTTACCATTTCTGCTGGAGAATGGAAAACTATTAGCTTAAGCAATGTCGTTTGGAGGAACGGAGACAGTGAACAGAAATGTTGCACTTTATTAGGACAGAGATGATGTATTAATGCATAAACTTTCTGTTTTAGCTCTTGGAATTGCTATGATTTTATTATTGAAATAAAGATCCAGTCATAAAAGGACGTTTCGTAGAATCAGCTCAAGAATGCGAAATCAAACAAAGATACATTTCATTTTTAGCATCAAAATCCTTTAATAGATATTTTGAGATTTCAAAGTATCATTGTAGTATGCATGGAATTTTGACGCTAATCGCCAAGTCTGAGTGAATTTCGAGCTTTTGACTTTTTGTTATGCATGTTGTTGTTGTTGACTTTAAAGAAAATCTTATATCAGCCTTGATAATGTTTTACAATCTGGTCGACGACTGCTGCTCTGTTGTTGGGGCTTTTGAGACGGTTGAGAAAAATAATATTATAGTATGTATGTATATTACGTAATAATGTGAGATACTTGCTCATTGAAGCCAAATAATAATACTAAGTTCTTTTGTGTTTAAATAGATGCATATACAATTTGCAATTGCTCTACGGTCGATATTATCACCTATCAGGGCGAGACTAACAGCACTGTCTAACACTGTCTAACAGTAAACTAATGTATTTAAATATCCTGTCCATTGGTCTGTAGAGAAATTGAAAATATTCTGATAAAGCATTGTGAATATGACATCAAAGACCAGATCACCTTTTGAACCTCAAATTATTATTCCTGGAAATTGAATTTGCTTTCCATTCATCCATGTACCTTTACGCAATATAATGTCTTCTACACAGTTCTAGAATCAAGCTAATAATGTTCACTTTGTAATCGCTGCATTTTTGCTTGGTATCCAGTATACAATTTATACTACATAGTTTATGTATAGCAGAAGCATCACCGCAGCTTTTAACACAATAATATATTTCTTTATTATTACATGCAGAGTTGGAGCTATACTCATCTGCGGGGCGCTTCACGTCGCACGTTCTCAGAGCCTCTCTGTGAACTTCTGGTGTTTAGCCCACTGACTTTTACGTAGCATGACAAAAGTTCAAACGGTACATATTGGGAAATTCAAAGAGCATATTTTTTATATAAACTAATATCTAAATATAATCGGATGAAAGGCAATTCAAATTAGATCCTGCTATGCCGTTTTGCCACTGGTTTGGTTGGTGGTAATGGTGCGCTATTGAGTAAAGTCACAGCGACATACTCATCTCACCAGCAAGATGCCTACCTCCCACAGATTCAAACGTTTTTCCAGGTGTATGCATCTCCCATCCAATTTTATATTATATGCTCAAATATAGTTCCATTCATCTCTGCTTATCATCCGACAAATGAAAAGATTACTCTCTCTCTCTCTCTCTCCTCCTTGTTGAGATATTAGGAAAACTGTATAAGCAGAGGAAACAGATCGCAGAAAATCTAATACATTTTGTGATCTGTTTAAAATCACTTTGATGAACTTATTGTTGGGAAATTTCAAAAAAGTTCCTCTTTGGAGCCACATAAAACTCGTTTTTTCCGCTGTCGCACCGAACCAGAACATTTAAAAAAAAGACTAGGAGTAAAATGCGTTGTTGTTGTACGCTGCCGCTGCGTGGCTCTATTTTTATTATGTTATTACCTAAAAGTCCTAACTCAGCAAAGGCTTGAATGTAAGGCATATTATTAAAAAATTGTCCGCAGCCACACAGCACATATCGAGACGCGTCTTTACCAGAAATAATGCTTTTTATAAAAACCATTTGGGTGGACACAGCGGGAGGAAATGGGAGATATGTATTTATAAAAAGCTTATATTTTTGATTTTTTGGGGACTCCCTGCTACGTTTTTCCATGCATTTATAATATTTTTTTCATTACCACTATTATTAAGTATTATCGCTATTATTTTTATCCAGTGCACATATACTATTATTAGGCTTACGCAATAACATAATATGCTCTAACTCTTTTCTTTTCTTAAAAAAGTAATGTAAACTACCCGTTTACATGATCATCTATCTCTTTCTCTTCTCGATGGAAAAAAATAGAACAGGGTTACAAGGCCATGTCACACAGCAGAGGTCCAACTTTCTATTTTTAAGACGTAAGTTGAAAATTAGTGAGAAGGACGTGGTCTATCCCAACTCAGGTGTACAGGGTGCGTAGATACATGCATGAAGATCGTATAGATATATGGACAAATTAAAGATCCATGTATAATAGAATAGGTAATAATATGCAATTTTATCTTGAACTTTTTTATGGGAAAAGTGTTAAATGCTCTGTGTCTTTGACAAGAAGATAGCCAAAACTATATGATTTGATTGGAAGAAATAACATTTATGTACATGCACATCTGATGATGTTGATGGAATTTTCTCATTTCATTTTCAAATTCCAAACTCCATGTGAAGTCATCTCTCCAGCTGAGTGAAACTTGACTGTAAAAAAAGGAAGGAAAACTTTTTTTTTCTCTCTCTTAAGGTCCCTTCTTCTTTCTTCTGTAATTTCATAATGCATGCCATGCCCTTTGATATTTTTTATAAGAAACACAACAAGAAGAGGAATCACTGAGAAAGATGAAAGGGCAAAATATTTGGAAACCCTTTTTATCTGCTTATTCCTCTCTAGTTCAGAATCTGAACAGAAAGTTGAAGCGTGCCTATCATAATGTAGAAAAGTTGTTGGTGGCGATGATGATGATGATGACCAAAGCATTGCATCACAAGAACACATTACTTTTGGTAAAAATACACACAATATATCTTGCAGCCTTTTCTTTAGCAAGCATTTATGGGACGAGAAATATCAATACCCACTTAAATCTGGGATTTACGGTGTCTGCAACTGCAATAAGTATAAATGAAATGAAGGTATCCTTCATTCTTCTGTGGTGTCCTTTCTAGACATTCTGGCTTTTTCATGATATAATATGATATGAACAACAGGTTACAAATCGAATAAGGAATTCTACTCTATAACTGACTTGTACTTTGACAGAAGAGGAAAAGGAAAGGGAAAACTCATTTTTTTCAGTGGACAAGAAAGATATATAAAAAAGTGCATTTTAAAATTGGAAACAATAGTATAATATATGCCTTATACAAAATGCACATAGTTTTTAATATTGCATTCGTGTGATGTGCAAGTATGTACATTTATTTATTTTTTGACTTTTGGACAGGACAAGGGAAAAGGATGGCAATATTACCTTCTCCCCGCAGAGCCAAGGAAATATGTACATATTTTCAAAAACTTCTTGCATAACTTTTACTTGTGTGTTGTAGATAGTTGTTCCTTAGGATAAGAATATATACCAAATTGTGCTTATATAAAATACAGGTGTTTATGTTTTGGTATTCAGACAACGAGTTAACTGACCAAAGCCAACTTTTCTCTTGTTATTAGGATCCTGACACGTACACATTTTTTTCATTGTGTTGTTGTTCTTGTGTGTCAAAATACCTGAACATCAATTAATCCTGTCCTACAACATATTCTCCATTCCTTTACAGCTGTGGTCGATATAAACCCTGAAAAGTCAACGTAGAGCACGAAGAACAATTTGTCTGGAAGGAAGTGAATGAAGCATGGATCAATGTGTGACGGGAAGATGATTTTTCCACACAAGATAACAACAAAGTTATGGAATTAAGGATAGAGGTACATACTTCATTTTTTGGAAATAAAGGTTATATCGGTTTAAAAAAAATGTTAATATACAGGGTAAAGCAAAGAGTAAAAAGGTAGGTAGCTGGTGCGGATAGGTTTCAATCGATTCAGTGGGTCAAATAATGATTAACTATTTTTACAAGAGATGCATTATTGAGAGATGGGTAGATATACCTGTGTGAAAAATGTTTAAAGAATTGAATCATTTGTTACTATCAAAATAGCAAAAAGGTAGTATTGTTAAGTACTTATTTGGAGTGAAAACTTTTAGAAAATCGGGGATATGATGAAATGGATGGATTTGGTGCTGAAAATTCTAATCTTTCTAAATGAAAACAATGAAACTTTTCTCAATTTATCATCATATAGTGCATATGTGATATCTATGTGATATTCCTCTTTAAATGGCTACTGTGAAAACAATTTTTTTTGGACAAGTCATGTCTCATGACATAGAGTACCAGTTTAGAGTAGGATTATTAGTCTTGCTAGGTACTTTTACTGTACTCATTTCACGTTTATAAGATTTTTTTGCAAATGCCATTTTTTGAAGCAAACATCCATAATTTAAGAATTCAATAAGCATTTTTGTGATATTCTATAATCATATAAGTAACATCAGCTCTGATTTATGAGCTAATTAATATTTTCTTTATCGTTAAGATAATATGATGCTCATACAGTTGTTCCTGTTCCAAATGAGTTTCTTTACGATCGTTCTAATTCTAGAAGTTATTATCAAAAGAGTTTCAATTCAATCTCTCAAGAAATTCTTACGATCGTGTTTTCTATCTTGTACCCAGCAATTCGCACGGTTTACATGCTTCCAGCGGTGAAAAGCCATTTTTCACCATCAAAAAATTATCTTTCACAATGCACACAAAACAAGACTACAAAAGAACAGAAAAGGCCAGGCAATAATAAGAAACACATAACAGCAGAGCTAAAGTAAAGATGATGCTGATGATAATGATAAAAGGTGGAAAGGAGAGGAATAATCATAATAATGGAAAACACCATTTTCAGGTAAAGCACATAAGATATTATCATACAGGAAAACACCAAACCACCATCACCGTCAAAGAGAAATAAGGAAAGGTTAGTTTTTGTATTATATTGTAAATTAGAATGCATGGTAGCGTGAGAAATTGTTATCATCAGCATCATGATATTACACACACACAGACACAAGAAGATGAACATTTTCTAGAAAAGAAGGAAATCGCTAGTAGTACAGCACAAGCACCAGATACGGAGAGTTAAAAGCAGTTTAACGGCATCAGAGAGAATCGCTGGGATGAAGAAGTTGAAAAAGACAGCAGTTGAGACTTCCTCTTGATATTAAAGTATTGCGTGTGTGTTCTTGCCAAAGTGCTTGGTGTGGTGTCTAAGCTGGGTCATCGATCCGATCAAAGATTTTTGTGTTCCTGTTCCTTCTTCCCGTGTAAATAAAAGCATATTGTAGAGAAGAAACTAAAGCCAACCACAACAGCACTGCACCACCACTACCACTGCTGCTACAAAATGTTTGCTTGTTGTTTCGTGCTTTATGGCAGTCCATGTCCGTCCACTACATTCATACTCAAGTTCAGTAGTGATGTACTTGTTCATGCGCTGTGCTCTTCTTACAAAATACTTTGTGGCTTTGAGCGAAGAAGAAGAAGGAGAAAGGATACATAACATATTTATCCCCATCATCAGGCAGGTCAAAGGACCACATTTGGAAAAAAGGAGGAATAAAAGCAGGGTATTTGGATATTGTAAGTCTTGCTTTAGAATAATAGGAAGAGACGAAGAGGGAAAGGGAAAACCAGTAGGAGGTCTTTAATTTCTAAGGAACGGGCCCTTACTGTCATCTCTTCTTAAACATTGGTCGTAAGAGAATACATTCATACTCCACTCAAATAAGTACGATATACGAGAATAAGCAGTCGAAGAAAAAGAGGAACGATTCATCAGTCTTTTTCACTACCACCACCGTTTCGCCTTGTCTTCTATATTTCTTTATCCTTGCATCCATTCCTCTTCTTCTCTTTTTTAAAAACTCCGAATAGAGTGTGGATGCACGCGCATTATAACCGTATGTACGGCCCATATGCATCATAATATAGTTATTCTTCAAATCTCTTCAGGAGTAATCTTCCAGACACGACACAGACACACAGAAACAAAAAGCATTTTCCTTTTATACTTGACTCGAACAAAAGTGATAGATAGATTCATACTTACTATGGATGGATAAAAAAAGAGGAGAAACAACGATTAATTTTTCACTCCTACAACAACACGACCACTGCTGATATATGTTCTATTCTATTCAACTGTTATGAATTCATGCAGTCAGTTTTTGGATCTGTGTGTACATCAATGCGTGCATGCATGCCACAATTATTATTATTCATCCATCATGATCACCGCACCACACACATCATCATTAGAATAGAACAGATCTTGGAATATTATTATTAGCATAGTTGATAGATGATGGTGTGGATAAATATCTGAAAAAAAAGTCCGAAAATGGTCAAAAGCAATAACAAATAACAGTGCAGTAAAATAACAATAACAATGGGCACCACCATCACTATGCAAGCAAAGTGTAAAAAGAGCTTAATACCGAAGGGAGGAAAGGAACAAAAGAATACTGCGTTCGACAATGCATAATATATTATCATAATAGCTATAATATTTAATACGAAGACCTTTCTTCAAATTCATCGTACGTATATACTTTCCCTCCCTTCCCTTTATAAAACTTTTCCGCATGTAAATTTGGCTATACTATATAGATGTGTATGTTTATGCGTTCAAGTAATTCATTATATTTTATCCAGAGTAAAATCTGCGTTTGAGATTCATGATTCATGCACAGATAGATAGATATAATATGGAGGATTGGAAAATATTATGAATGTATGTTTTATTGCAAGAGAGAAGGAAAATAGAAAACTATGAAACGAGCCAAGCAAAGCAACCCTCCTTCCTCGCCTGTTTCATTTGTCGTCGTCCTCCTTTTCTTCTTAACATCAGCGAGATTCTCTCGCTCTGTTCTCTGTCGTTCTAGTCGGGAGTGGAAAATTATTATTTATTGGAATCACTTTATGATTTACTGGCTTCTGAATACAATGGAGTTGCGTAATGGACTTTTTTTCTGGAAGGAAAACGGGAAGGCAGTGAATAAGTAAGTATAGGCAACACACAACTTTTTGGATCAATTGGCTGGCAATAGCACTCTGTGCTACAACAAGAGAAACCGCGGAAAAAATAAGAGCAAGAAGGAACGCGAAAGGAAAAAAATGTTTTGTTCTATTATATTTCGTCGTATGTATTAAAGCTTTATATAATCGGAGGTATACTGGCTGCGTTTTTTGTCTGCTAAGTTTGTTGTAATAAATTTTATGTACATTTTATCTTTCATAAAGTAACCACTTCTACGAAAAACTCAGAGAAGCGGAAGGAGAAAATGTATAAGCATTTATTTTTACGGTGGAATATAAAATGGGTTTGGATCGATAAAAATCATATCCTTCCTTATATATTTCATTGTACATTGTGAACGTATAAGAAGTAAAAAAAAGTCATGTTCTTAGTTTAGCCTGAGAAACTAACTTGATTTGTTTTTCATGATTTGTGAAACCACCCAAAATTAATTTAAATTAAGTTGCTCCAACATAATCAGAAACAATAACCAATTTTTAATTGAATTAAAGTCACGCGTATACAAGCACATGTAAAGACTCGATGGTATCAAGCGTGGGAAACGGTTTTAATCCTATTTCCAAAGTCATTAAGAAGCAAATCTCTTGTCTCAAGAGTATAGTTGAACAACAGAAAATATTTTATGAGTTTGATGTGAAATGAAAAACTAAATAAAAGATGCGCATTATCATTTCTCTTGGGAGCAGTTTACTGGCTTCCTGCGGTAGGATGGCACTTGATTTTATGGAACATTACCGCTAAATACACACATGAATGAGTATTATCGATGCAAAATAATTTCATTATGATGATGAACAGCTCTTTCCCTTCCCAGAACAACTCGATCCCTGTTTCCCCTTTGTTTACAATTCCCCGAAGGAGATTTGGAGCAACTGCAGAAGAGTCCCTACTAGGAAAGAAAAGATACAATGCGTGTGATGCAACTTTAGTGGTAAATCAAACACAAAATCTGATTTTCCATACTTAAATGGTAGAGGTGGTGGTGGTGGTGGTGGTTGTGGTAAAGTGTCACGAAAGAGGGTCTTCTTGTGTGAGCAAGTGCAAGTGGTTAAGTAGGAGTCAAGGGTTTTTGTAATATATATGTTATTGTTGTTATTGAACAAGCTCTCCAAACCCTCAAGGGCGTGCCTTACCATTGATTGTAAGAGATGTTGTGTCAATACGGAAGAAAATAGAGATGTAATGAATTGTAAAGATCTGGAATGCGTTTATACACTATAACTTTGCTCGTTTACTTAAGCCATAGACAGGGGTCAGTTTCCCTCAAAATATTTGTTTTTAATGAAGCGAAAAAGTTAATTTTGATTATTATGCATGTCCCTTTTCCATTTTTTAAAAATAAATACACTCTATTTTAATTTTTTTTAAACACACAGAAAATATTTTAGTTTTTGTCTGGTAAATTGCCTTGTACTTGCAAGCATAATTCCTAATTTCGCTTCTGTTTTATAAAAGGTAATTTCTATGAGTACTTGCAGCCTCTTTTTATGCAACATTGTAAGGATGTAAAAAAAACTAAAGTTATCCCGTTTCCTCATAGCTTTGTTAAAAGGACTTGGGAAAAGCCATAAATTTACTATTGTTTTCTGTCTTCATCAAGAATTCGGTTGGTGAAGTTGCCATTATTTAGTTTTAATAGTTTTTTTTCAAACAGTGCTCAGCCCCTTTCCCTACCCATTTGACTGTTTGTGTGTTTTTATGAGCTCATTAGAAGACCTTTTTTTATTATGCCAATACATACCTTTCTAAACCCTATAATTTTCTCAAAAAAGTTTAACAGGAATAACTGTCAATTTAAATTAGTGGACGGTAGTGAATGTATGTTTATGTTACGATTCTCATCAATACGGTATTTTACATTCTTTCATCTTTACCATAGGGGGGCATTGAAATAGAACGTCATACTACAAACCATATTTTCGACCCCTCATGTTACAAAGTAGCTTACGTTTCATTAACAATTTAGGATATTCCAGTTAATACGCAAGTGGGATGTGATGTGACGCTCTCCTTGGACCCCCATTTCCCCTCAGAGCGTTACATTTTATTAGCATGGCCCCTAAGAGAGTTTCCATTTTGTGATTTTTAGCTGAGAAGTTATTCAAAGGTCTTGATAAAGGTGTGTTGCGTTTTATTTTATTGTGCTGCATTATGTTTCCTGTTTGCAATTTGTCTCAGCATATTCTTAGTTTTTATTAACAATTATTAGCTTTTAACAAGGTTCTAATAATCACAATTTTATTAGTATAAATAGCTTGAAAACAGATGTTAATTCTACTTTCTGCTAATAAAAGCGCAAACTTACTTAAACCTTGTCGACTAAAAAGCTAACTATGACTTATTATTTATCCGCCATCGAAGGAATCATAAAAATGCTAACAATTTAAATATTACCAATATATATTCCTAAACGATTGTAAATTTACTATTTTCTTGAATAAATACCTTTGTATTTCCTCCTTCAAGCTTTGCCCTGCCCATTATCTAATCCTTTAAGCAAATCTAAAATTTCAACTCAAAGTTTGTGCCTTGCGCACGCACAATAATATATATATTCAAACTACAAACTAGAAACAATTATTTTTGCAGTTATGTTTGCTGCTTACCGCAGCTTTTTATGTCCGCTCAGCATATCAACTTTTACTTCTCTCCTCGTCCATTAAAAACAAACACGCAGATCTACCCTGTGCACTCTTCCTCACGGAAAAGGCAATTATTTTTTCATGATGAATTTTATGCCATCATCAACCAACCATCATCGTTTTATAATTAACTTCACATACCGTCTTTTAAAAACCGTCTATCTTTTATAGACAAGTCCGCTTTCAAGTAGTTGTGGTCAATTCAACTAGTCAATTACTACTACTTTGGCATTTTTTGTTTTATGCCTTTTTGTATAATGAAACGTTGGTCTCGCTAGTAAAACAGTTGAGAGAAGAACGAACTTCTTCTTGTAGCTTGGCTGTCTGACTTACATGCTATGCATAAAGCGTACTTGGACAGGTGTGTATATGTACTATCCAAACCAAAATCTAGAATCTACAAACCTACACCTATATTTCCTACTATAATCGTGAATAGCGCTTACTGTATCACAATCAGCGATCAACATGCAAGCGAACATTGTACTTGTAGGCATTCATTCATGTAGGCATGTGTGTGTATATATCTAATGTGTGAGCACTGCCGTGCTTGTTGTGATATAAAAGGGTAATTAAAGTAGGAACAGGTTTTTCCTGGAATTTAACAACTTTTAATCAGAAAAACGAGCAAGAAAAGACGAAAAGATTACATGGTTGGTGCACCTACACAAAGTACTGGTAACTGACGCAAAAAAAACTTGTAAAAGTTGTTATCGATAATGATAAACTTTTCTCAAATGTATAAAAAAAAGTGGTGTGCCTACACATCTGTCTCGTTCATATTTGAATGTGACGTAGAAAAGAATGAACCCTGATCTGATGATAATAATGATGCTCATTGCATAAAGGCACGACTTTTAATAAACTATATTATAACCTGTAGGGTTTATGTTGTATAATTTAAATGTAAGCAAAGGCTTCACCATCCCCTTTATCAACAAAAGATTAGATTATGTCCCTTCGGGTATAATTACACATGTTTTTGACATGAAATCCCTGATCTTCTTGATACTTTTTTTTCGACTGCCATGTAAATTTGATAAATGTAAATGATAATGACAGAGGCGGATCTTCACAGAGTACCAATAAAAACAACTCTCAAGCAACGAAACCAAAGAAGTCAAGCGCTACTACAAGTATAAAACTTGAAACTGGATATTTCTTTAGATTTACTTCTAGGAATGCTACACCATACCAGAAAATCTTGTCCAAAACTTTTATTTTTGTTTAAAAAAAGAAAGAATTCCTATGAAATATAATTTGTGAAACAGACTAATACCAAATTATACACAAATCCAACAACTTAATGGTAGCCACTGGTCATCGAGAATCTGGAAATAAATGTGGTATAAGAGCATTATATTATATATGTATGTAGTTTACATGAATACATATGTGTTGGTTCCTGCTCTAGGCAGACTTATTAGAAGTATTGGAAATATGCATTCCTTCTTTATGTTAAGTAAGCTGATTTCCCTATAGACCTTTCGATGCAAAGTCTAAAAGTACAATTTAAAGAAAGAGAGCTACTTTATGGGAAATCAACGTGCTACACGCATGTTTCGTGCCAGTTTGTCTATAAGGGTTTCATAGTTGGCTTGCGTGACGAAACACCAATAGATTGATGTAGAGTAGGGGCGAAAACCATTGGGCCGTTCTAGACATTCCGTTTTCAATTCTACAGTAATTGTATAATTTTTATGTACATCTATAATTCGTATACTGATTGTGAGCAATGTTCAGAGTATGTAAATTGCTTATGAATGTTGATAGCTTGAACTAAGGAAATAATGGTGCGATGATACTCAATGCCAATATTTGATAGGAAATGCTATGAAATTATGTTGCATTTAGATTTTTAAATTCCAATTCCGTGACATTCCAAAGAATGATTTTATTCTTTTATATTAGATAACTAGATAGGTGAATATATGATATTATCAAATATTCAAATACCAATTCCAGCATTGTGAAGCATTGGTTTGTTAGATTTTTTTTTACTACAGCTCGCCACTGTACGTAGTGCTGGTACAAAATACATTGCTGTTCCTTATACAGGTTTAAATCTAAGGACTCATGAAAATATATAGATGTGTAAAGATTAGCTTGCTTGGTTCGCTTCATGTAGTTCATTACCTAAGTACGCACCTATATAGATTCTTAGGATTTATAATTTCTTGTTTTCTCAATTTAGCAAAATATTTATGCAGTACTTTCAACTAAAAATTTGATTATTAATTAGTAGAAAAACCTGGTTTACAGAAACATTTTTATGATTGAAGGATGATTCGCATGTTTACAAAGGCAAAGCGATACTGTATAAATACATATTGTGCGTATAAAATAACAGAGTACATAGCTATATAGACTATAATGACATGCTGTCACAACGAACAATGTTTTGGATAATTGCTTTAATTAAAATAATGACATCATCAAGGAAGGGATTTATTTACTTCGATGCTTAAATAAAAAGGATTATAATAGAATACAATAATTATTTCATTTTCTAGCATTTTATTTATTAATTAGCAGTATGATATTGTTTTGTTTGAGTTCATTGTTATAATAACAGCGCCACATTCTTCATTATTCTTTTTCTTGAGTAGTTTAAGGTATATATGTATATTATATAATTATATTACATAAATACGACCTACAGCAACACACAAAAACAACCATTCACACACCGCATAGTCTTTTACAGTCTTTATCATGCCATCCATCCAGCCAGCATTAAAGTAAAAACCAACCCTGAGTACAAAATTTTAATGGAAAATCCTCACTCAAGGCAGAAAGAAAGGAACAACAATTTTATTTGGATTTTTTACTACAACTCCTTCCCAGCTTTGCAATCATCACGGCTATGCTGTCATGTTGTCCGCTCGGTCTATCTCCTCTTCTCCTCCAACGAGGATGAGAGCATTATAGAGGCGAAGAAGGAAGGAAGATACACATGCACACATAATGTATGCACACCACATTCATTTTTCAGGCACTATAATACTGGAACTTTATCTTAGCGTCTATCTACACGATATACCCATTTAAGGCATATATAAACCTTGTAAGCCGTTTTATAGACTATCACACACATTGCTTTAATACATATTGCATGCCCATGAACTTTTATATGTTATGTATGTACCTATATGGAGCTTTCGTTTTGTTCTTCATTCCATCGCTCGTAGAGCCAGTAATAGTGCGAGTTCAACACGCAACCATAAATTAAGTACATGCATACTCAAAACTATAATAAAGTACCTTTGCGTTTGGCAATGATGACATGGCGTATGCTTATTAAACATTTACATAATACCTTATATTAGTATAAC
>JAQIWO010000323.1:0-15787 GCA_034695405.1 Entomobrya muscorum
TGTCAACTATTTAGCCTCCAAACGTAAGTCAAATTTTGTACCCTCTGTGTTTGCAAGAACGAAGAGCGAGTGACAAATCGGCAAAACATCCACATTTACAACAATATTTTAAAACATTTATGAATTCTTTTTGACATACTACAATGAATAATGTAATGCTTAAGGTCAGACGAGTAAAAGTATACAAGACAGACGCAGTTCTTTATTTTTAATCTTCTACCACGACGTAGGGCGTAAATGTTCACCCGCCCGTAAACAAATATTTATATTTTTTGTTACTTGTGACAAAATGGCACCTTACAAAGCAGGATTTTTCAGAAAAAAGTTGGATGGTTTAAGAAAAAAGCCTGTGGACCTGTGAAAATATACATTCACGTTTTAAAACAATTAAGTGTCATATAACTTATGTACGTATTACTAGCAAGACAAAATTGATGAATAGCTTTACTTACTCGACTGACAATAGGGGAAAATCTTCTGTACGTGGAATATGGGTAAATCCGAATGTATAATACAAAACAGTATCAGCTCGAGTTAAATTAGCATCTGGGTCGTTTCTAAACCACTCTGGTAAGTCATTCCCATTTAAGTAGAATCCTCCAGCGTATAGCTGATCTTCATTATACTTCATAACCCATACGTTGTATTCAGCCCAAGCACATCTTTGATGGAGCGGACTATCATTTTTAATAAATACTGGTGGAGAATCATAAGGAATCAGTTTCCATCCTACAGGACGTTCAGTATAGGGGTGAATTTTCTCAGGATTTTTCATCTCCCATGTACGCTTAGTCAAAGGAGAAATTTTTGTGCGAGCCATTGCCGGAGACCGCAGTAAAGTTTCATGCAATGTCAATCCCCCTCGGTGGGAAACTTCCTGTTGATTCCTCCCAGACATCAAGTCCACTGTGGAAACAGTGTTCACATTGCCATCAATCTCGGCATCTAATCGAAGTCCAATAAAGTGCTGATGAAACTGCGCTAACACCTGAGGACGTACCACTGTTCCAAATCTCGTGTTTGTAACTCCTTTCGCCAGCATTTGAGTATGCAGGGATCCATGCAGCTCTGTGTTAAATTCAATAGTTCCGTCTTCGTAGAAGCGCCACGAAAATTTGTAATCGTAATTCCCTTCATTTACCATGCAAGCAATGACCAACCGTTGGGAGCGTTTATGGATGACCTTTTTCTCTTTGGTGACATGGGCCAACAAAATACCTGCATCTTCTTCATGAATGCAGAGAACATTAGGATGAAAAATGGGTTCTCCTTTAATATTGTTTAGATATACGCTAAGATAAGCTGCTGTGCCAGTCTGGCAAATATTATCTTGTTTGTGATCAATTGCGCTAAATCCCAAAGTAAACTGGCCCATATCAAACGGCTGTAGTAAATAACGCAAAAAATATTAAACTGACATTCGGAAAAAATCCTAGTCCAGATTGCTACTCAATATTGGTATATAAAGATATATTGTACCATTTTTTGATGAAATGGGGGTCTCGGGTCGCCATATATCACAAATGTTTCTGAAATAGCCATTCTGTAAAACAATGGTCTTGTCTTGTCTCCATTCTGGTAACTCAAATGATGAATTATAAGACCCTCTCTTCCACTGTATCTGATTTTAGTAAAAATGCGTGTTTAAAATATATTGAATTACCAACAAAATACATAATTATGGGTACCCAGATAATTTATTTTGCAGTTTCTCAGAGTACCCCAATCGCATCCTGAAATTTTGCCAAGTGAGCTCATTTCCACTCAAGTTGTAACTTGCTCCTTCGGGTTGATGCATGTAAATCGGATGTACATCTCTCCTTTGCACAAGTTCCGGTTTCAAACTGGGATCGTAATTGGCTGCAATTTTAGGGCAAATATTACCTAATCTGTTTTTGGAGTCATAATCTGATTGAGTTGGAAGATCCTCGATTGCAAGTATCTTATATTGTGCTATGTCCACCGTCACAGTAAAGTCGAAGGGATGAGCTATAAAATTTTACATAAAAATCAATATATATATAGTCATTAGTTGTTATTTTGTTATAACACGTTTTTTAATATTATAATAAGTGTTTATGCACACAATTACGAACCATAATGATTGTCATTTTGAAATAACATTCCATAAAAGTAGACTATCATTGGTCTCGTGGCATTCTTTAGGTACGGCTTGTCCTCTCCATACGCAACTGCCCACGGTTCTCCGGTAACAAGACTCATGTTGCCCCATCCCATTTCCCTACACCTTTGCTTAACCCTCTCATCCTCCTTAGATAGTGTCTCCGCATCTTTCCCCTTCTTTCGAAATGAAGCTTGTGTGCCATTCACCTGCCTTTTCCAGCTTTCAACCCTTTTCACCTCCAAATTTACCACAGCTTCTATCACAATATTTTCTTTTCGTTCCACCAAAACTACGAAAGACTTTCTAGGAATTTCCGGCACCTTCCTGCCCTCCAAGAAATAGTCAAGTAATAACACTTTCTCAGGCTCCTTTAGCGTAATCCAATTAAACGCCCAGAATCCGGTGGTTCGAATAAACGGGTATGTGTCACGTAGGATTGTTGCCGTTTCACTTATTTCTCTCGAAGTTAAAGGGTCTAGGGGATGTACACGTGGGGTACTTCTACCAGCTCTAGCTATTTCTAGTAGCAGTAACAAGCTTGAAAAGGTGAAAAATAATTTAAGCCTTTTCATTTTTCCGTGTGATTTCTTTCCCCAGAGATTACAGTAAGTTATGAATCTTGAGACGCATTTCACACACTTGTGATTTTCAGTAGTCTTATTGCAGCATTGTAATGCTGTGAAATGGTTATCTTGTCTTCAAAGCAATTATTAGCAGTGTGATGAAGTAAAGATGAAGAACATGTAGACTCCAAACAAGTGTCGCTAATTACTTTGTTAAGTATCAATTTATTTATCTAAAATCTTGGAACAAGCACATGTTAAAATATTGTTAAGTAGTTTTATTCTCATGAAAACATGTACTTACTTAGACTAGTAACAATAAGTTAGCAAATACTGGCTTGGTTGTTACAAAAATAGATAATTATATGGGTATCTCTAGTGTACATTGATTGTAGTGTTAGTAGTATCATTAAGAGATACAGTGGTCGGCCTGTAAATGTTAGAAATTGTATTGGGTTCAATGTTATCACTAGCACTAATAATATTGTTGGTTTCGGAACCACTCTCCTTTACTGCTGGTTTTCTGGAAGGTAGGCATGCTTTTAGCAAGTTCATTGCAGGTGCCTCGATGAACATCATGCACAGGAATGCAATTAGTGTGGACATGACCAAATGAGAAAAGAACAGGTTAACCATCATGTAATTGCTAAAGTAGATGGGCTGTCTGTACTGCAAGTGGAATAGAAATTGCAAGTGAAGTGATACAAGGTAAATGGCAAATGTGAGTCTACCCAAAGGCACAAAAGGTTTCCAACTGAGGAACTTGTTAATCCATCCTCCATATCCAGACCCACACGCATAGATAAGCCAGGATATAGCCAATGCCCACGCGGTTCTGTGGCCGCTCACGTAAATCGCGGATTCTTCTCTGTTGAAGTGGTTTTGAGTGTTGAGAAATTTTTGGGGTGACAGGAGAACTGCGAGTATAGCTGCGATTGTCATTAGCCATGCAGCTATTATATTAAAAGTTTTACTTTTTCCGATAAACTTTGTGTCCCTTGTGTGATGGAATAGAAGACCCGTGCACATTCCAATGAAGTATGGAGTCGCTCGCATGTAAGTTGGAGTGTACGCAAGCTGGGAGAACTTGTGTTCCACGCTAAGACAGAAGAATAGGGATAAATTAGTTTTTGGTTTAATTTATTTTAAAAGAGTGAAAATTGAATAAAAACAAGCATTATTCCATTGCCCAAATAATATACCTTGCGAACGGAATCGATAATGGAAGAAAATCATTTAGATAGGTTAACAGTCCAGGCAATACTACTGAAACAATCGTGATTCCGATCAAAGGTACACTTCCATAAACTTTCCATCTCCATATGGGGTACAGCAGCAGTGGACTTAAAAGAAAGAGCTGCATATCTACTCCAAGATACCATGCTATTCCATGGCACTGCAATGGTAATTTTTAAAGATTATTATTAGCATCGAGAACTTCAGTCGGAGTTGTGGCTTATGAAAAATTAATAGGTAATGTACATACCGGTGCATCAGTCGGATTTTTCAGTGTATCATAAATTGGCAGATTGTTAATATACAGCAAGTTCTTCCACCAATTTCGCTCACAAAAACCAGCCCAAGTTTTCGCTACATGCCAGTATGGTCCGCTGCCCATCAGTGGAAAAATGAAAGTTCCCATCATTATGATGATTCCATATAAAGGCGTTATGCGCAAATAACGGTTGACGTAGAGTAGAATAATGTTAAGCTTTCCTTTAGATCTTTCCAATGAGGAAAGTAGAGATAAACACACGAGAAATCCTCCAATAACTAGAAAAATGTCGACCACTATGGATCCATTAATGACTATGACGCTGAAAGTACCGCTGGTCAGATACTGTAAAACAATTAACAGGTACATGCTCACGTCATTGTCTATAATATCTTTTCACAATTGTCACATGAAAGATAAAACAAGTAAAAACATCTTTATCACTTACGGAATATGCGTCCATGAGATTGTAAACCGGGTGCAGTTGAGTTCCACACAAATAGGTATGACAGAGAACAACCCATGATGCCCCAATGAATCGTAATCCATACAAGCACTTTATATCGCTCTTACTTGTGTTTGTATCCAAGAACTGGGCCAGGTTCGTTGTGAAAGAAAAAGATTGAAGAAATTTAAAAGGTTTGGAGCTAATCAAGGGATTTTTTTGCAGTGCAATGTTTCGGCTAATGGCATGTTCAGTTATAGTTGCAATAAGCACGCAAATTGCAAGAATCCCAAGGAGTGATCTGAGATAATCAAGTACATAAATGTGTTCGTAAAATTTCATTTCAACTTATATTTAACAAACACGAAGTAATTACAGAGTTTTGAATTACATTGTGGCTATCGCTCCAGCACCAAGCGTCATTGGTTCGTCCACATTACAAAAGGATGCAACCGGTGTCAAGCTGAATTGGCTCAGTATGGTCGTCATTATTCGAAAAATTTCGTCGTCAGAACAAGTGGAGGGAAAACAAGAACTGTAGGATGGGACGGCGGGTAGTTCTCCTCGAACGGTAATTTTCAAAACTTGCTACACGTCATAAAAAATTCAGATTCCTACTTGTTTTTTTTTCTTCTCAATCATGTTCCAAATTCAATTAAAAAGGTATCTACGTGTACTTACCAGCAAATTTTCTATTGAGCGCTTCTCTGGTTTCAGCCTCAGTACACTTTGTACTTCCGGAGGCTGGGGAAAGTTTGGCATTACGTACAGCAAGCAGTATTTTCCCTGAAAATTTTCTTCCTCAGCAGCGGACGCGGAAGCCCTCACAGCCAGACACTCATCAAACGCTCCAAGCCCGAAAACGTTACCACTGAGTACACCATCAGGTATTTTTGGCCAGGCGTCGAGCACTAAACACAAGTTAATTTATTAGATGCAAACATTACATAATAATAACTGTAAGGCGATACTCGACTATACACTACAAATTAAATGCTAAACCTACTTTGCAATGCCCAGTCGTCGATTCTTGTTACATTCGTGCCATTATCAAACGGCGGAGTGTCGAGAATAGATGAAATTTGCTCTTTGAATCGATTCACGTCTCGTGAGCAACTCTCTGACAAATTAGCCACACTCAAAATAGATTTCATACCATTTACCAAAACTCCACCAATACCACCCTTGTAAAAGTTTCCAATAAATTTTGAAGGATCTTGTACGTAATTTCTATCTTTGAACGTTGGAGGACGCACAGAATATTCATGGTCACCTCTCACTGTTGCACACGTGAGAATGTGTGCGCAGAAAATTATAGCGAGTAGTCTTCGCATTTTTATTAGCTCTGCGAATGAAATCATGTTGCAGGAGAACGCAGACAAAGTCGTGCTAGGAAGCAGTGGTATGTTGTCCAGCTGGAGTCCAGACGATTAATAGGTCAGGAAGACGAGCATGCCGGTGCTTAAATACACCTTGCCGGTTGATTGCCATTTCTACTCATCCATGAAAGAAAATCAGTCAAAGACCTGACCACTTATCTGTAAAATGACCGATGACCCACTGCAACTTTTTTCCTAGTATGAATATTATGGGAATCGTGAAGCAATGCATCAAGATAAAGCATTACGGGAATGAATCTGTGAAATCCGAAGGTCGACGTTGTATGCCTTGTTATTATTGTTTTCGCATAAATATTTTCAAGAGCATGAGTTCATTGAGCCAATCATTCCAGGAGCGAAGTATATAAGAATGCTATAAAATGCATTGTCAAATTAAATTTCATATGATAATATATTATTCTATCATGTGAACGAAGTATAGCAGCACAAGGGCAGCGAGCACGTTCCCTAAAAATGCAGCTGATTGAAAGATATCATGATTGATGAGGATGTTGATAATGATGCTGAAACATGCAAATTATGATGAGGATGCAAAATAAATCTAACATCTATTCAGTATGTGTGTGTGCCAATTCCATTTCGTATGAGGCAGTTCAAGTGTTTTATTCTCTATACTATATAGAACACTTGACATGTGTGAACTGGAGTATAAAATGCAATAAAATTAAAACGTGAGACTGCAAGGGGAAAATGCGTAGAGTGAATAAATATTCACAAGTATGTAAAAAATAGCGTTAGTGGCAGCAATGCAGCGAGGATCAACATGATTTGCAAACATATACAGATCTTGTTGACTTCGATTTAGCACACATATTATTATATTTTCAATGTCATTCCTTTTCAATGGTGTAGACCAGGCTAAATTTTACATTTTTTTATGACGGACAACAGCTCCTCTATGATGCATAATAATGATTAATTTTGTTTTGTATTATAAAATGACTTTGAATATTATGTGATTTATTGTTGGTAAATTTTTTTTTAACTTTGTGAAAATGCTGTCACGAAAAATATTCTCCTTTTACACGAGTAAAAAACCATTTTTCTTGGAATGACTGCGTAAGAGTTCTTCATGGAGGCATGGTTGATGGTGATGGTTGAGGACAAGTGAGTGGCTGTAATATGTACTACTTATATATTTTTTATTTACTCGGTGAAACTGGAATTAGGTGAAGTTTAAGTTTAAAGCATTGTATGTGAGTCGAGAAACTGACCTTGACGGCCCAATTATGTAATGTAAAAAAGTCAATGCCTTTGGAGTGAGTCTGGAGAGTTTGTATACTTGACCGCTCGATGGTTTTGCATGAGATTATTTGATTTGCGTTAATAAACAAGCACTTACTTTGTGTCTAAGTATGTCAGTTACATATAATATGTAGGCCGTAGGCTATATAAGTTAGGTGCTTGGATTTACATCTATCAAAACATACGTTACATGAGACAGCTTGCCTTGTTTGCAAGCGCTGCAAAAACACGCTATCCAACCTTGCCACTACAAAATTATCTTGTACATGAGATAAAAATCTCGATGCATATAATATATGTACGCATTTTGTTATAATTTTATTAGGCAAGTAATGAAACATAAATGAACAGGGGAACGACCGATCCGATGGGTTAAACACCGATAAAATAGGTCTGACTTTGCATGAAGCAGGAAACCGGATGGAGTTTAGGATCTAATTACATAAAGGATTATGTTTGGTTCTAATAAATACCACTGGAGTAAAACTAGAAAAATTAATTAGGCAACTAAATTACAGCATAACAATTTTGAGTATGATATGGTGTGCACTATAAATTATTTGCTTTAAAAATACAGTTGTGCTCATGTTGAAGGCGATATAGGATAATAAAAAATACAGCATACAATTTGTAGGATTCATGTGAATAATTAAATGAAATTGCGTTTTATTACACAAATATATAATATTACTTTGCTCTCTAGCTTATTTATCATAACTCATAAAGTACAAAATATAACATTTATCTTACAACGAATAATGATACTTACTATATAGATAGATAAAAAATATTGGTAAGGAATTCATTTGGCAATATATATTTAAAATGAATACCTTAAAACACACAGTATCTGTTTGAATAAAGCGTTTCTTCAAAAGTACATAATCATTATATGGCACTACATCTAACATTAACCTATACATGTATGTAAATGATAAATAATATGTTGAATACTGATTTATAACCGAACAAACGTTTACAATACGGTGGTACTCGACTACTGGAAGGGTAAAAACGCTGCATAACAAGCGTCGATTTAAAACTGTGTATCTAATCTACGCTAATTAATTGGGATTGACTGCTTGCTATTGAAGTAGACCCGTAACCAGACGGGTTTGTGGTTGAATTAATTGATCTGACACTGGCACCCTCTGAGGGGTCAGGTGACACGGAGCACCTCTTGTCATGCTGATTTTTCGTGTTGTCCTTATCAGGATTACTGTTATTGTTAGTATCATTGCGCCTACCAGAACGTCTCTTATTGCCCCCCATGGGCATTGCCAGCTTGAGCAACTGCATGAAAGGTGCTTCAATGAGCAGCGTACAAACTAAAGCTATTAGACAGGACATGACTAAATGTCCAAAAAAGAGGTTGACCATATGGTAATTGCTAAAGTAGATGGGCTGCCTATACTGCAAATGAAAGAGGAACTGAATATGCATGGATACCAAATATATGGCAAAAGTGAGTCGACCCAGCGGCACGAACGGCCTCCAACTTAGAATCTGATTGATCCATCCTCCATATCCGGAACCACAGGCAAATATAAGCCATGAAATTGCCAGGGACCAGGCTGTTCTTTGACCACTGACGTAAATGGCGGATTCTCCCCTTTGAAAGTCGTACTCGGGATTAAGGAATTTTCTGGGTGAAAGAAGGACAGCGAATCCAGTAGTAAATGCGGCGAACCACGCACCCAGGACAAGGGATCTTGACAGCTTGAAAGTTTTGTTGCGGATGGCGTGAAATAGAAGACCAGTACACATCCCGATGAGGTATGGAGTTGCTCTCATGTACGTGGGAGTGTAAGCCTCTTGAGAATATTTACTTTCACGGCTGCAAAAAATATACAAATAAACCTGTCCGTTAGCAAATTTCGCCAATAATAAACTCCTATGGAAGGGGGAAATGAATTCGATACAGTTTCATGATATGCTGAGATAACTTACTTTTTAAATGGTACTGAAGTCGGTGCATAGTCGTTCACGTACGTAAGTACTCCAGGTACAATGATGGAAGCGACAGTAAGCAAAATTAAAGGAATGCTTCCATAACGTTTCCATTTCCACACTGGGAAGAGGAGGAACGGACTCAACAGAAAGAGCTGCATATCGACTCCAAGATACCAGGCCATCCCATGACACTGTTATTTATAAACGGAAAATGTTTTGATTAGCGAGTGGTGGGATTGGCTTGCGCCAGCTAAAGTTAAAAAGTTTTGTGCTTTTGAAAGCAGTTGAAAAGTACATGATATACTTACCGGTACATCAGAAGGGTCATTTGCAGTGTCATAAATGGGCAAGTTGTTAATGTACAGCATATTTTTCCACCAGTTCTTTTCGCAAAAACCTGCCCACATCTTGGCTACATGCCAGTAGGGCCCACTGCCCAATAAGGGAAAAACAAATGTTCCAACGAGAATGATCATCAAGTACATGGGTGTAATGCGAAGGTAGCGATTAAGGTAGAGCAATGGCACATTCATTTTCCCTTTGGATTTCTCCAGCATTGCAACGAGAGTCAAAGAAACGAGGAAACCTCCAATAACGAAAAACACGTCAACGACAACCGCTGCATTGATAATGATCAGCATTGATAAGCTGGTGGTAACCATCTGTAAACACAAACAAGGACAATTAACCATTGATAATTAATCAAAAATGCTTTTCGATTTGACCTTCATGAAAACATGGAAAGGGAGATAATTTTCAACAATATTGTATATAACGTACAGTGTATGTATCAACAATATTCCACAAGGGCTGCATAATGGCCATCAAGTATGAATGGCCTAACACGACCCAGGACGCACTCAAAAAGCGAATTCCGTGAAGACAGCTCACATCATTGGCGCTTGTCTCTGTGTTTAGGAATTTTCTCCCAGTGGATATCAGGGAAAACGCTTGGAAAACAGAAAACAGCTTTGTTCTTCCAAAAGTGTGAGGAATGTATTGGTTGCTCAGAGCAAGGTCCATCGCAGTACCGAGAGTGGCAAAAACCACAAGGACAACCAGAAGTGATCTGGAAAAAATAAGAAGGAAATGACATTGGTAAAATTAAAATAATGAAATTATTGTTGAGTTGAGCATGGAATCAGAAATTCAAGGCTACTCGAGATTGACATAATTTGCTATAAAAAGTTCTTACATGGTCGCAATGGCTCCACTCCCTATTTGCGTTGGTTCGTCTATACTACAGAACGTGGCCACTGGCACTAAATTGATTGTGGCGAAGAGAGCTCGAACAATACCAAGGATTTCCTCGTCGGAACATGTTGATGGGAGGCATGAGCCAATGGAAGGAATCAGTGGAAGCTCAGCATTTCCGACAATTGACAAAATTTTCTGTGAATGAGGAGAAAATAAGAATTGATTTTTTTGATTCTCAGGTTGCCCCGAAAAGAGAAAGTAACTCTGACTGCATTCTATGCAGAATATCTCTTAAAAATGCTAAATGCTTTATAAACATACCATGAGATTTTCCACGGAACGCTCCCCATGATTTACTTTAGCTTTAACTCCTGCAGAACTGGCATCAGCAAGACTAACATTTGGGATTGTGTATACCAGACAGTATTTTCCTTGAAACTGATTCACGTTAACATTTTCCTTGGTTGGAGCTCTCACAGCCAGACACTCATCGTAGTCTCCAAGAGCATTGACATGGCCGCTAAGAATACCTTCTGGTGGCTTTGCCCAAGCATCCAACACTGCAATTCAATACAAAAACTGAATTTAGTAACCTGATTCATGGAACTCAATTTTGTATTTTTCTAAAACGTTTTTTTGTTCAGCTAAATTACTTTGCAAAGCCCAGTTTTCTACAGTTGTCTCATTATTCCCGGGTTTTGGACTCCCAATGAGAGTCATCAACTGACCAACAAAGCGATTCACATCTCGGGAACAACTTTCACTTAAACTGGGCACTTTAAAAATTGACTCGATTCCTTGCGATAAAAATCTTTGGGATCCATATGCGCCCCTCAGAAATCTCGTAAAAGAACTTTGCTGCTGTGGAATGGAATGTGGGATCTGACTTTCCTTTTCTGGAACTGTATTACTTGATGCTGGGATATCTACAATCACACCACCCTGACAAGGTAGCACGAAAATGATGACAACGAAAATTGTAGACAGATGAAATAGCCACCGTCTTATTCTTTCTTGAAAATTGACTTTCATTTTGCTTTATTTTGGAAAAAAAGTATTATTTTTATCTCTTTTAAATTAATTAGCCTTGTAGACTAAAAAGAAATTATTGATGTAAAAGTGAAACTTTATTACTTGAGTCAAAACGTGTCAAAATGATTAATTGAGCGTGTAAGTTAATTATGTAGTTGAGTGGTTCAAGTGCAAATGTTTTCTAGGTCAGAAATTGGATACGCCGGCGCTTTTATACTAGCAGTTAAAAAATAACAAGTAAGTCAAAGACCCATCAAGTGTGGTCACTAAACACTTCATTAATTCACCGCGTAGGTGCATGCACGTATTTTTTAAACTGAGCAATACACATTATATATATATACATACTGTCACACACATTAACTGCTCATTCAAGTTAAATTCCTCTAATTTGATTATACTTATAACAACACGGGATAGCTAGAAATTCGCTATAAAGTTGACATCATCACCGCCACCACTATCATTATTTTCATGATTGGCATCTGTGGCAGAGTAGCATGGACCATCATCGTCATCCACAACTTGACTCACTACCAACGCCGCCGCCACCACCACAGGTGAATGATACTCTTGAAGGTCTAATCCTCTCAACTGTAAACGAACAACACAATTTTCGCAAATTAATTAAAATCGTATGCTTTCGCTAATTCTAGCTACAGCGTGGCTCCAGCTGGCAGCATGTAACTTTAATTTTTCATCCTACAGCCACCGCACCGTTTCTAAATTTACTTTACTCCGTGCTCGTAGTCGTTGTTGTTGCTGCTGCTGCTTGATTTTGTTTTGTCCAGCTGGCTAAGAGCATGTAAGTGTTGTGCTAAATTTTTCTCAGTATTCCACTGATCTGGTGACATTTTTAAAGCATCATGAAATATGAGATGTTGATGATGTTGGTGCATATAGCATGGCGTTATATTTACTAACTTATGCCACCAACCTACAATTTACAATGTGCAACTGCCATGCATAAACGTGCTCAATGTTTGTGTGAATGCAAATGGATGGAAGATAGATACCAGTGATTCCTTGTATTGCATATATAAAGTATTCATGCTACTGTATTACAGGCAAAATTTATTATCATCATCGTCCCCATCACCATCATTTGCAAATAACGTCTTCTTCGTCAATGCCATCTTGCCATTATATTACCCATTTTGGCTATTTCACTGCAGAAGAAAAAGGGTATCATATCGTCATCATCATCTCTTCAAACGATACATACATATACTATGATATCGTAGCATTTCATATATCATTGTTGACATTTATTTTAACTTTAGGCACAATATTTATGTAACATTAATGTATAATAATTATAATAATATATTATTATGCAGATGAACTTACAAAAATATGTTATTATTTTTAATGTGTTTCACGACAACACAGATTAAATTACTGACTGTGGATGTATGGTGTGATTGTAAAATCATTATAAATGTATAAATTAGGTACGAGAGGAATTAAAACTCATAGGTATACGCATGGTGTTAAATGGAAGCTTTGTACATAACAACAATAGAAAGCTTTGTACGCTCAATTACAATGAGAATTGGTGCAAATGTGTAAACTTCTTATCAATCAATCAACACGATGTCAGTGGTCGCATTAGTTGATAACAAAAGTATAGTATCAGCAACAATCGTCTCAATTATCACTATATCATCAACCCACAAAATTATTACATATTATTATTATGCGCATCAACTTTCCTGGATGGATGGAGCGCATCCTATTAAACTTTATCTTTGCTCCAAAATCCAATCTTCTCTGTCATCAAAATCCATTCCATATCAATTTATCATGCATAACCAGAAACTGCATATACCTATTTGCCTTTGTACTCTTTAAGGAAGTCCATCAGACACAATATATAACAATCATCATGAAATATATTTACACTTGTATCATATCACATGGTCTCTAGAGAGTATTATAGTCAATTGAAAAGTCAATAACTTGTGCGGACTGATTATTGTGATGATAAATGTTAGATGCAACTTAATTACTGCACTTTTGTCATATTCATAAATTAATTACAAGCATTTCACAATCAAGAACATTTTTGCTGGGACTAATAAACACGAGTGTTTGTAAAAACGTAATAGTAAAACCGGGTTAACCACCTTTCCAAAAAAAAAGTGATAAAAAGTTAAAAACAGGTGGGGATGATGTATACGTCATGTGCGCGGTATTTTAATGATGAAAGTATGCGTACGCTCGGGCTCATTAAAATTTGGTTACAAATCTTCAACATTTATGTAAAATGTTTTCCATTTGCAATGAATCATGTAATTAAATTAATACATAGCCGAAGAATCCCGTTTCAAGGAAAGTTGTTGAGTGAGCGCAGAGAATATTTTTACATGGTTCATCGGTTAGGACACAACATAGGACACCCAAGTAGTTATGCGAAATCTCGACCTTGAAGATAAGGACATTTGGTAAAATCAGATAAAAAGTTTTTGACCGCGTTTATGGAAAAACGTACGTACGACTTAAACTAAGATTTTCAACACAATCTTTTATTACTCAGCAAAAATATTTTGTAAAGTACCTCTTAAGATAATTTTGTATAATTTATTGTTTAACCATGAAAGCTTCAGAAATGAAAATAATGTCTTCATTGTACGGATTACTAAATCCGATGGATACATATATTTTAATTAACCTTGAAAAATTAGTAGAAACTGATGTGTAAGCAGTAAGTACAATTTTAAACAACAAAATCGATTTATTAATCGGCCTCTTCGCTTCATCACTGTCAGCGTGTGTGGCGTGCGTCATTTTTTGAAAGAGAAAAGGACAAAAGTAGCAAATGCCTAATGCCACAGTCACCCCATTTTTCGCAATACTTGGGTAGGTCTAAACGTGTGGATTGGAGACAGATAGCTGAGATGGATTTGTTTTGTCGAGTCAACAAATATTTTGATAATTATTATTAGAAGAAAAAGAATAATAATGAGAGAAACTAGTTATCTTCATAATCAAAGCTACTTACTACTTAATATACTGACTGGACATTAAAAATTTTTGGTTTAATTTCACCAAACAAGAAGCAGAATAGCAGACACATTTTGGGGAGTGGTTTTCTTCTCCGTTGGCAGTTGAGAATGGTGGATTTTTAGGGACAAGCATAATATCATTTTGAACAAGCATATTATTTACGAATTTTGTTTACGTACCTACGTACTAATTTTAAATCAGTTTTTACTGAACCATGTGTGCATATGTATAGCGTTTATTTTAATTGAGTATTAATGTATTCCATATCACTCTTGATTTTAATCAAGATAAGTCAACCAGAAAAAAAAGCCTGGCATGTTTACTCCAAAAAATTTGATTTTGATCGATGAGGGTGACACTGGACCAGTCTGTTGTATAGAAGGGTGGACGAGAGAAGCGAATAAGATTACATTTCCTACGTGACCTATTAGCCAACACTAAAAAATATGTACATAACTTTCTACCACTTTTGGGAGATTACCACAAGATTACTATTGATTTTTTTGACAAAATCAGCAGAATCAATGCAAAAATACAGCTTATCAAGTTGAAATTAAATCAGATGATGTTTTTTGATATTGTATTGACTCAAGATTGGTCTACTGAAAATGAATGAAAAATAATACAAGATTACTATTTAAAAACGGAGAATCATAAATTAAATATATATATAGCAAGGGAAACAGCAAAAAAAGTAATTGCGCATCTTTTTCTTGTATATTTTTTTTCATTTATCAGAAAACAAGTCAAGTAGAAAAAGTCTTGTTCAAAAAGTGAATGAGGAAGGTTCAGAGAGTCAATCAAGAGAAACGTAATATAGGCATGTGATGTATACATAGCATGTTATAGATTTGTACGTACAAATTATATATATTATGTTATGAATGATGAATAAGTTTGTAATACCTAGCCATAATTACTGTCCTAACACCAATTACCAATATAATTATTAAAAAAACTTAACTAGTCAAATCACCTCTCGACAAGAAAAGTACTGACAAAGTCAAAAAATATGTGATCAGCAAAATTTAGGATTTTTCGTTTGTAAATGAACCGACTAATAATGTGCTCTGCTGTTTAGTTTCATACAAATAATAATAAATAATATATTTTGGAGTTTTGCTTGTCGTTAAAAATGTCATTATGATTTCATTTTACCTTTCTGGATGAATGAATAATAGAAAAAAATATGTTTGCAGTTTGAAACAAACACGTACACAAAATATTAATTTTCCATGTTGCTTTGTGGAAAGTCTCCTCCTGGCCTGCTACACCAGTGAACTAAAATCAAATCAGATGTCAGGAGCACAGGCATTTGGCATG
>JAQIWO010000324.1:0-15777 GCA_034695405.1 Entomobrya muscorum
CGGAGATGCTGACGCATTTCTTGACGCATCCGCATTCCCAGCACAAACAGCTGAGGTGAGGCATAAACAGAGTGACCACTTCATGACTGGTGATCAATAGCGTCGTTTGACGTACTCTGTCATGTCATTTTGAGCATTTATATAATACAATTTAAAGCCCAATTTACTAAATATTTTTTTCTAAAATGAGACCATATGAGAGCTTTAATAGTATAAAAATTAATGCTTGTGATGCAAATGATGTATCAACAGCAGCAATAAACAAATGAAAAAAGTTTAGGTGCTCTGCTAAGCCTGAGCTATGCTTCCTCCGCACGAAAAGTTAAAAAAATCCAACTCTGAAAACAATGAGTCGAGAGCCGGCAGCGGAAAAGGTGCGCGGCTGCGAGAGAGTCAGTGTGTCTACCTATGCGTATTGCGTTTTATATGTGCAACATAAAACAATCCGCTCGGTCGAGATTTTATGCGCCCTCCAATGTGTTTATTAGGACTCATTGCGTTCGACGGAACTTATCAGGACTCATGATTTCCGCATGCAGTGTGCCACTACCTTAATTCGTTGTCGTTCTTGCTCCTCTGAACGGTGATGGCCTTGCATATTTCGCTTAAAGATGTATTATAAAGATTATAACAAACACGCGTTCGCAAAAACCACAATTGTAATTTGGCAAATTATATAAATATTCATGCGTGCAACAAATATTTTCAGTTTACATACATACCATTAAATCCATTAAATTTCTTTGACCACGCGGGGGCGCCTCGTAGGGCTTTCTTGAATTATGGTGGTTTTCAAAATGTCTTGGTAAGTTTTTTCGAGTCATTTCAGCATCACACTCCCCACAAGTGGCTAGTCCATCTTGTGTCAGGGAGTCTCGTGCACGATTTCTCACTTGTCGACTCATTTTAATATAATCACAAACGGGCAAATACAATTTAAAAATATAACTTGTTTTATTATTCAGTGCTTAAACATGAAATATTTCACCTTTTCGTTAGTAACTCCAAATCACATGCTACAATTTAAATACACGGAAAGTAAACATGAATGTAGATTGTAGCTATTGTCAAGTGCAATATACTGAAGCAAGGATGAAGAGCGAGCGAATTGAGCGAAAAGAGAACATAATATTTTTGCATTATATTTCATATACCCAAAAATTTTGTGCATTATCGGACGTTAAGAAATAGTTTAAGTCGTCAAGAGAAGCATGCAGACGTATTACTGTTATGCTTATGATGCTAAGATTTTCTGATGCTTTGCTGATATGAGATGTTTTAATCCCTATAATTTTCACGGTGTGATGATGATGATGATTTGAAATAGACATTTCCAGATTCCAATTACTTTAACTATATTTTTGCATTAGCAGCGGCAGCGGCGCTATTTGTAAGTATTGTGAAACAAGAAGTATCACAAACTAGTAATTATGAAATTTGTAATCAGTAAAATAAGCATGGCATTTTGAATAGATTTTTGTCAACATTCACTAAGATTAACGTTGAGATATATTTAAATTGGGGCATCGTAAGACAAGCAAGATGCAACAGGGCTAAATGATTTCCTTGTAAGTTAGGTTATTCAAAACCCTCTTTTGTTCTCCACATTCTGAATGAAGCAAAAAAATTGCAACTGTGCTTTTAATTTTGATAATTCGTTCGTTAATACTTCATTTGTCTGAAATATATTATGCATGCATTATACTCTATAAGGAAGCTAACTTGGAGCTTACGCAAGTATCTTGTTTTATATTCTCTATTCTCTCCTCATGAGTCATGATTAGACTTTTTCAACTGCTGGTCCATGTTCATGTAAAATTGTATATACCGTTTGCATTGATGTATTTACTCCTCTAATTCCATTCATTATATCATTATGATTCCAGGCAAGTGTGAAAACTTGTACACGAGCCTGAGCATAAAAATGCCATCCCAATTCATCATTCTAATTATTACTAATTGCACTACAACTACTAATTAGTAAGTATTGTCGTAGTCCTGATAATCTTGTGACTAGTGAATATGGAAGAAGGTAAAGCCGAGAAAAATAACAGCGCTTTTGCACCGACCAAGCTCTTGCAAAATTGCTTGGAAGAAAAAAGTGCAAAGAAACCAGTTTCTCTTTTATTTCCTATTACTCAGTTGGATTGAAACATCATTAACAAGCGATTACTTAAACTACTGGCAGTTCAGGAAGTGGAAGCTGCTAACACAGCATATTATGAACTTCAGAATTTTGAATGGCGCCCAGTGCCTTCATGTGTGGATTCTTAATAAATTAAGGCAATGTAAGCAAAAAATTATTTAAAATCTAATTTAAATTAATTTTACGAAACGTCGAAATATATATGATAGTATTAGAATAAAAATTAAGTTTACTGTTTTTAACTAACTTTTCAGGTAGCGATGAAGTCACCACAGAGGATGAAGAGCGCCTGGTTATGGCTGAGACAAAAAGAGTCATTGACATCCTTGAAACTCTGGAAGATAAAATAAGGGCTTCATTGCAGGAAGACGTTAACTCCGATTATGCGAGATTTGACTTTTTGACAGCTCCAATGGCTGAGTTTATCAAAAAAGTTTCCACCTACATGCATGAACGCGACCCGAAGGAAGATCGGGAGAAAGAATTTGAATCTAAGAAGTAAGATCAAATTTATTAATAAAAATGTATTCATAATTGTTTTAAATTATGTATAAAGTGGGTAAATAGGGTTCTGACTTATTTTTATTTTATTTTCCTACTTCAAGTACCCCATCGTCGTCATCATTGCCAGAAAAGGATCCTAGCAGGGAAAATGCAAGCGCAAGTTCTTCAAACCCATTTAATCAGGTTATTATGGAGCTTGCCAAGAAGCAGTCATCTACTAATCTGCCTACTTGGGAAGATATTCAGGGTTATGAGGATATCAAAAGAAAAATATATCAGGAGTATGTACTTTCGAGGCATCAAAACAATCAGCCTAATGAAGCACTTAAAAAAACCCTCATGCTGTTTGGAGTAAGTATACGTACAACTAACAGATAAGTCAACGGCTTTACTGTTTAGTCCTCAAGTACAGGTAATCATAATTGGGGGGTTTATTTTACAACAATTTATAGTGCCCAGGAAATGGTAAAACTTTGTTCTGCGAGGCATTGGCGTCAGCGCTCAACTACAAAATCTTGCAGATAAGTAATTGTGAATTTGCAAGTAAATGGATAGGAGAGAACCTCCAAAAACTTAGGGCTTGTTTTGAAGTTGCAATCGAGATTGCACCATGCGTTTTGTTCTTTGGTAAAACAATTAATACGTCGTTCTGCATTCTCTCCATTAAAAGTAAATTTTAGGTAATGTGAGTACTTTTCTCTGGTAGATGAAATCGAAACAATGGCGCCTGATCGGCTAAAAACTCGAAGCGAACACAAAAAGGAGGAGGTGAACCAGTTCATTGTTCAGCTGAATCTCCTGGAAAAGCACAACAAAGCTCATCCCGACAGAGAAGTAATCTTTGTTGCAGCTACAAATTTACCAGGCGAATTAGACACTGCAATCTGGTAAGCACTAAAATGTAGAATGTACAAATAAATATGCGTATCAACGGAAACGAAACCAATACTAAAGCAGTTTAAAAAAATAGGAGACGAATGGCTTTAAAACTGCATGTTCCATTACCAACCGACGAGGACAGGAAAAAAATGATGCAGAATCGTTTGGGAATTCCGATATGTGATTGTTTAAATGAGACAGACTGGAAAACAGTTACACTTCATACGAAAGGGTAAGATAATTAATTTGTCATACAAAGAGGAAAGATCTTTGAGTTGCGTAGCACACGAGATTAGATGAATGAATTTATATGATGTCAGATTCACCTCATCGGATGTAAAAGAACTCTGCGCCGAGATTGAAAGCGTCCCTTTGCAGATATCTATAAACTCCAAGTACTTTAGGCCATTGTCCTCACTAAGGGCCATTCCCGAGTCATCGTTCATTCTTCAGTTTGAAAAAGTAGTGACTCACTGGACGCCATGCAGCAAGACGCACCCGGACGCACAGATGAAAAGCTATAATAAGGAGCATGTACTTCATCCACAAATTACAGCGGTAAGTCATGGCCCTTCATTTACATTTGCATTAAAATTTAAACATATACATTTAATTCTAACCATTTAAATTTGGGAATAGCGACATTTTGTTCAATCTTCTAAGTCACGCCCACGTTCTTTGAACCCGCTGGACCCCGATGGACCAGTGAAAATTTGTGAGGAATTCGCAGAGCAAATGGGTCACAAGTTGGACTCAAGTTTCGAAGCTGACGAGTCCCCCGAACAGTTCGATTCAATGGCCAGCTACCAGGAAGCAAAAGAGATTTACAACAAGTTCAAGGCCAAGGATAAAGATAGGAGCGAATGGGGCGCGACGCAAAGTGATGTGACAAGAGTAGTCAAACACAAAGGCAAATGGGTTGATTTGAATGAATTATACGAAATGGAAAAACGCGTAAAGGAATGATTAACCTAATGATCTAAATGATCAGGCCTTTTATTTTTTAGATGATTCCTTTAGTTTTATGAATGTGCAAGGAGCAAGGTTTATATTTTTGTATATTTGATATGATAATGAAGTATATCTAATATCTATTAAGACAGAAAAACTTATTTTATACTGGATAGAAGAATATGTTAAGAAAAGGTTCAATGTTTATGTTTCGGGAATGGTAAACAAATAAAATGCAGGTCAAAAAATTAAAAAGATTTTTTTAAGTAGTTTTATTCAATGCACATTAAAAATGTGACTTGTTAATGTTGTCGGATTTCTGAGACACGATAAAGAAGCTAAATATTAGCATTACATAATGGTGCATTTCCCAGCCCGATCAGTGCCAGTGCAGCTTGTCACACGCTCTGCCTGAACCTGCTGCTGCTGCTTTGATGGATCTTGGTTAATGTTCCCAGTTTCTGGGATTTCTGCATACAGTGGTTCTGGCTGTTGTGGCAGCTCTCGCTCTCGTATGTTGGTCAGGTGAATGACGTCCTGACTTCCTCTAGCATTAATGCCAACTGCAGCGACTGAGGTTTCCTCCACATGCCCAGCAGCGTCTCTTGAATACGTGTCATTTGGGATGTTGTTCAGCAAAACTGCCACGGCATCAGGAATCTCATTGATTTTTGCAAATCCAATGGATGCAAGTTGCTTGCTGGAATTTATGAAAGTAAACTCCACTTGACTTGCCTCGTGTAAAGTCCTGGAGTAAATCAAGTGGTCGTCAGGCAACCGATGGAACTTCAATTCCTTGTTTTCACGACCCTTTAATGTGAGAAAAAAAAAGATTTTCATTGCCCAATAGGTAGTAAAAAAATTAATTCGATCAATTCCATAAATATAAATTTTATTACTACAAACCTGAAGTTCAAATCCAACGTCTACAATGACATTCGGCTCAATGATTGTAGCTGGAACTTCCAACATGAAAACCTTCCCACCAAAGAAATCTCCCACATCTGCTTGTACCATCCGCTCCTTCATTAAGTACCGTAGCTTCTCATCTGGGACACTAAAGTCGTTGTATCGACTTTCCCTAATCAGTAATTTGATAAAAATCATCTCAGTAAATTCGCTTTGGCGACGATCTTCTTCTTCATCGGAATCGAAATGAAGTACTGGTAAAAGTTGACGCCTTGGGCCAGCGGAAAGATCGCGGGCAGGCCCATAGAAACCCAGGTGAGTAAGCTTGATTCGTTGGGAAACCTGGAATCTTTTTAAAGCTTCTAAAATTAAAATTCACATTTCACTTTACGCAAATAAATTCTTTTAAATGCGAATTCACGAATTTAGAAAGAATTATAATCCTGATTCACTGACTAGCACTCATATATTGACTCATTTGCTTGGATTAAAGTATTAAAGTTTCTAAAATTTCGAGTTTTGGTTATATATTTTATCGGATCAAAGTATTAATAAAGACCGTACTTACCTTGTGTTGTCAGTAATCCCACAATATTCTCTTGCACGTGAAGGAAGCGTATCAGGCTCCCCACGATTAAAAACGTACGCTGGCAAACCAGTCATTTTTCAATTATCGAAATCGATAACTCTTAAATTTCTCAACTAAAAAGGTGTGGAACTTTATTATGAAGTGGATTTGAAGGGAATGATGGATGTGGATGCAAATGAAAAAGGAATGGAAATGGAATATAAAAAAATGGCGACACAAAATCGCCAAATTCGGTACTTTTTCGTGTAGTATTAAGCATATGTAATACATGGAAATTTTGGAAGTTGGGCCATGAATTCGCAAGTGAGTATGAATATGAATATGAAAAGTTGGACGACAATACATAAGAAGATAAGGACATCTACTAAGATCATCAGAGATCATAGGCCGAATCTAGTTGAATTGTTTGAGATTATATGGTATGCATTAAATATTTTATAATTATAGTAGAAATTGAAGCAGAATACGGGAAAGTCATAAGCCCTTATAATTTGTACTTTATACGTCATATCGTATATTCCGATATCGTACACACAAGCAACCATGTCAAGTCAACGCAATGGAAACTGTACAACCACAGAACCATTGAACCATACTGCTCCAGAGCATGCATAAGCCCAGTTTTTGGGTGGATATGGAGTGGAGGTTACCATGATATCATTTTTGCAATGGTAGCATGTTTAGTTAGAGTGACCAATATCATTCGACATTCGAATCTTTTTGTTTGTTTGCTCTTATTTATCTAACCAGAATCGGGTGATGGTAAAATAAACTAACAACACATGCCCTGAAACTAGCATGCATCTCTTTTGAGATCTACGCCAATCTTTTCAATCTTACAAATCTAAGCTTGTGAAGAGTCAACCTGTTATGCATTTTTGTCTTCTCATTCTCATTTTAATTTTTTATTTTATTTCTCCTGAAGTCAATCTCAGAAATAGGAATGGTTTAGGGAACTCATCATATAGTGGTTTAGTACATTGTGCATAGTGGCGTGATGACGCATCATGCCATGAATTGTAAGCATTTACGGTAAAAAGGATTTTTGTCGTCGGTAGCAATTGGTATTGTACTTTGTACTAACCCAAGAGGACCCAGACCCAAGCATGAATAAACGTTTGTGTATATGTTCGTTGCTCTGCGCGTAAGGAAATTTTAGTTAAAATCATGATATCATGATTATAATAGCATTGAATGTATTAATGAAACTTGGGCCTACAAAAACAACTGGATTTACATATATCTTACTATGCATGTTTATTGTTCATAACATTTTTTTCACTTCAATTCACTTGTCACTTTCCGTCGCATAATACATTTGTACTTTCTTAAGCGTAAGCTTAAGCCTTATGAATTTACAGTGCATGTATGATCATGATCTTGATCTTATGGGATAACATTATAACGTAATGTAATGTTATAATTTATAATGTGATAAGCAAACGATAACGTTAGAGTCACATATGATTACTTGCTCATTGCTCTCAATGAAACAAACGCATGTGAGAAGAATAAAAATGTGAGAGGATGAGTGGGTCAGTGAGTGGTATGAAAATTAAAATACGTAAGATATGCTTTGATGCTATGATGGTATGCATAAGAAATCGCAACACCACAACAAAGTAATCATCCACTATCCAGAGGCACGCACTCCCTCATTCGATTTTTCTTATAATGATAATATTAAGTAACATTCATTTTCTAACTAAATGTAAGGATCTATGAAATCTATGTATTTATATGCGGTTCACTACGGCATTGGGAGAAAAAGAGAAATAATACAAAATTTCATAAATTTACTTGTTTTTAATATGAATTATAAATGCATGCTAGAAAGGACAGTTTTCCGGCCGCGCCGATAGGCGCGGCCGGGTTGGGAGAACATGACCGAGTTTTGGCTCGGAGAACATGTGGAAGATTTTGCAAGCGTGCAGTGAGCCTCCAACAACGTCGAAACTTACTTCCTGTTTTCCTCAGATTTCGTAACTTTCACACTTTTTGAAAAATGTTGTTTTATCGATCGTCTTGTCGATAAGGTGTTTATCTTCCTGTCTGCTTAATAATTAGTCGATAACAAACATAACCACACTGTTCGAATAAAATAACAATAATAATTTATATGTTGTTTTTCTCAGGGCCACACACACACACACACAACTAGACAATCACAAAAACTACATGAATGACTTCCTGAAGCATGTAGGCTTGTAGGAAAATGAAACCAAAACGAAAAGTTAAGGAATTGCAGCAAAACATCAAGTTGAAACGCAAATGAACAGGCTCGAGTCGAGTCGATCATAGTGGATAAATATACGAGTATATCCTGGACTATGAGTCGATCAAAATGCATCCTGCCTTGTGCAATCTACTATTCCTCCGGGTCAGGAGTGGCCTTCCAGTAAATTGACGGCGTTTAAATTGATCAAAAATAATCAAAGTCAGTAAAATAAAGCTTCTGCTGATTTCTTTTCATGAAAATAATATGAAAACCCAAAATAATTTAATTAAATTTCTTATTTCGCATAAAATCTTTAAAATATGTAATTGTCAATTTAGAGAATTTATTTGGTGTAAATACTCAGTTTGCTTCTTCGGAAGAGGTGATGTGAATTGAGGATCGAGATTCTTAACATAAGACGACATCCAACAGCGTAATAAAAAGCACACGTCTTGTCAGCCATCAAAATAGTTTTGCAAAAGAAACCCTTAGATATTTATAAAATAAACTGTTCTGATTACGACAGGGACAAAATATCGTATTTAGTTTCATAATTCATGCATTATATTTGCTTACCTACTTATATGATATCATGTGCATGTATATTGTAGTAGCTAGTGCTATGTTATATGTATACTTTTTAATTCAACTCCTTCCTCGAAAAATATTTTGCCTTAGATATAATAATTATGCCTTAAACAAACAACAACTCATGTGGGAATAGAAAGGAAAAAATAGTACGATTTTGAATGCTTTTCCTATTTACATAAATGTCTATGGACCTGATGGTGGTGACAAAGGTGTCATTTTTGAAGAAATAATTTTAAAAAATCAATGATGAGATGATAATGATGATTAATAAATGGTGTGAAGATGGGAGGAGGATGCGACAATGTATCCTTATCATTTCTTTTGTTATTACAAACTAATTTTTTAAGTTTAATTAATATTATTTGTCTTTTTCTTTTGCCATTTGCTGGTGAAGAAGGCGTACATACTATGTACATGAAAAATTCACAGAATTCATGTTTGCGAAGTTTTAGCCTACCCCAATAATTAAATCCAACCTTTGGTGCTGGTGATGAGTATAATATTCGATAATTAACTTTTGAATGAAAAACGCTTAGGGCATTGTGATGTGCATGAGAATTTTGAATTCAATTGATGACGGCATCGATCGATAAATAAAAACTTCATTAAGTGCAGTCAGAAATCAGAAATCTTTGGTCTTCATGCTCAGGACTAGTATAAAATGACATTTGATATCTTAAGTACATTACTACAATGAATATTTTACAAGTTGAGAACCGACTTTTTACTAAATTATTACAATTCCTGAAAAAAGCACTGCATAAGTACACATTCAACCATTACTTTATACACTAGCATTCAACATCAAAACAAATACCACATCTTATCTGGAATTCTGGAGACAATATGTACTCATGGTGCATTCCTAAACTAATCAATCGCTTCGTCCATGACATACTTGACTTCTATATCGGTGCACTCGAACAAGTTGTCATCTTCTGATTCCTCCATTCTGACGTCGACTAAGTCGCTTACATCACCAACTAGCGCTAAGGACGCCAACGGGTACGAGAGTACATTGTCATCCTGCACGGTAGTCTGCTCCTCTATATTTTCAACTTTTACTTCGTCACTGTTTCCTCCACTGACAATAGAATGAGGTGAAGTTGCTTCTTCCATAGAATCTTCCTGAGCAACTGTGTCGGTTCCTTGCTGCTGTTTTTCTAGAGAGACTGTTCCAGATGCGGGGTCACCAATCGTGGAACTGCTTCCACGGGCTTGAGTTTTCTTCGCATTTCCTGAGCGAGTCTTGATACGGCTGGATTCACGTGGCCATTCCTTCGTTTGCGATGCCCTCTGACATTCTTCTTCTCTAATCGGTGGACACGTCTTCATCTTATGTCGTCTTAAACTGGCCCGCGAAGAAAATTTCTTGCCACATCCACCATCCGAAGGACTGCAGGTAAAATGGAGTCTGATTTTTCTATTTGGACAGTAATGCGTTTTGTGAAGTTGAAGACTCCAACTATTTGCAAATGATTTTCCACATCCACCTTCGGCAAACATGCAATCGTGTCTCCCCGTTTTTCCTGAAGAACCTCCCAACGTTTCCTTTCCGATCTTGACTAACGTCTCATGTTGAAGAAGAATCAGTTTTTCCTCCATGATAGAGTAGTGCTCAAGGACCAGGTGACTTCTGAAATGACCTGAATTATGATGGGCGTGGTCACATATTTTGCAGATCGTTTCGTTTCGCTTGGTATCCAACTTACGTCGTCTTGTATTCATTCTTGTTTCTGACATGAGCACTTCCTTGCAACAATTCTTGAATTGATTTTCAGTCAAGCGGGCCAATTTAGCATCAAAGAACAGCACTTCCGGATGGCTGGCTACCAGATGTATCCGAAGTTTGTTGACTTCATATCTCTCGTCCTTGCAGTGAATGCACTGATACTTCGTTCCTGTTCTACCTGTCTCCACTTTGTATTGTTTTGCGCAAAGCTTAAGGACCCTCTCCTTCGTATTACCGCTACAATCACTGGGTTTATCGTTGACGGTGTTAACTGGAACAACGTTGAATCCATCAGGTTTCTTGCCAGAGGTGGATATAGTAGTGCGAGTGGTGACGGCAGTGTTTTTCGTGTTTCTGTTGGCCTTAGAGCAGGAATCTGGATTCATTTTTATACATTTTGAAGAACTTGTGCCCGCCGACTCAGCTTTCGAACGGACGAATTTCCTTTTCAATGTTGAGTGTATAGATGACGTTGCTTCGGGAGGGTTTGGAGGACATGTCTCCACCTCTGACGCAACCGGATCCTCAGTCTGAATTGCGATGATTCTGGTGTTTCCGTCCTTTCGATTGGCCTTGGAAATGTAGTCCTCCAGTTTGGCGGAACCTACAGAAAACATAGAACAAATTGGAGCTGAAAAAATAAATTACAATATTTTATTAAGAATTCATATAATATTAAAAATTGGTGTTACATCTTCGACCAGTCTCCTCCCTCAAATATTCCAAGATCATGACTTTAACTCGGCTGTCTCCTTTTGCGACCATTTTTTCTCGAACTTTCTCCCACCGTCGTTCCAATTCCATCTCCTGTGATTCCCCCAAAATCCTGTGAAACTCCACCAGCTGTCGAGTCGTTTCCAGTTTGACTTCTTCCATCTGACTTATCAACTCTGAGAGGCGTTTAGTTTGTGTGGAGCAGACGGGGCAGAGGGTCACCGAAACATCCTGCTTCTCCATTTGAAGCGGTGGTCAGCCTTCTTCTCATCTCCAACTTGCCGCAGTCGTGCCAACAAATCGAATCCTCTGATGTCCAAGAAGCGACTAATGTTCCCGAGAGAGACTTCCACCATGACGCCATCATTATCACCATCAGTGCCAGTACAGGAAGAATCTTTGAGGCAGAGGAAGCAGGATCCTCTCGTGTCCAGGAACGTTTCTCTGTCACCCTTCGACCCAACGTCATTTTGACAAGTCGACATTTCTGTCATCTGGAGCATGAAATCACTTCCCAACCGCACTTTATGACTCCAACTAATTTTTAATTATGATGACAGTGCGTCACAATTCTTTTTGTATCTTTTACCTGGGGTTATAAATAAAAGAAATAATTGTTTTAAATTCAAGTTCAATTTCTACACTGACGACGGACAAACAACAATAAAAAATAAAAACCATTCAGAATTCCTACCTGTATTCAAAGTCAGACCCGCTAATGTTCTGACTGGACAGCCGCCAAAATAAAGAGTCCCTCTCTGGTTTGGTTACAATGTCTAACTATTTACTTTACTGTTTACCCGATTGACGGTGACACTGGAAACACGCAGAATCAGAAATAATCCTCGAATTTTTACAACGAGGTCACACGACCTGGAAAAAGTTGTAGATTGAAATGAGATAAAAACACTCAAAAACAAACAATTCAAGTGATGATATTTATCAACTGTAAAGCTATCAACAATTAACATTAATTATCAGGTGAAGAAACAGCACAAGTTTGAACTGCCTGAATTAATTACTCTCAACTTTTAATATTTATTAGCTGCACACAAATAACAGATAAGGATGAGATTGTTTACTCGTGAAACCCAGAAAACCGAAACTTTTGTGCAGGCCACTGTGCGAAACGTATGCGTGCATATTTTATTAGTAAACGACGTCAAACTCATCGTAATCTGCTGGTCGAGTCAATTGACCTTTGCGAAGTAAAGGAAAGTTGAACTATCAGAATCTTTATAAAAAAATTCCTGTCTTCCATGGATTTAAAAATAAACATTTCGTTTCGCTAAACAATCACATTCACTTGTTTCAATTACCAATAACTAAAAAAACAATTCCTTCTTTCTGTTTGTCATTTTCCCTGAAATGTTGATAGGAAGACACAAAGTCCACCAGACAAGCTGCAGTTAAAAAATTACAATTATTGCATTTACGTAAATCACAGAATCATAATTATGGTCATAGAAATGTCGTTAGTATTTGAACCTATCGTTATTTTAAACCGAGAAATGCAGGTTTTTACAATGCGTCGGGGGGAGGGAAGTGTAATTAATTAAGTTAGCTGCTAGTAGCTTCACACATTACTTTCCGGGGGGAAGTGAGACGACTCAAACTCAAACTAAACCTATCATTATCTCGGAAAAAGTTGAAAAGTTACACAATTGAATATATTGATTATGGAAGTGAACAGATCATTGTGAAATCTTCTCCACACCACCCAGACTACATTTAAAAAATAGATTTGTGTATTTGGAAGCTTATCAAATAATCTCAACACTTGATTTTCAAATTCCCAATCCACTCCATTCCGATTCCAAATCCTGTAATTTATCTGATGGTTATCTCTGCGTTCAATAAAAATATGGACCATAGGAAGTACGCATTCCAATTTAAACGTCAACACCACTACTACCACCATGCTCAGTCTTTTTTAATTGCTTTGAAAATTTATGTAGTGTATATTATTTTTTTACTTGTCTTTTGTTGATACACATCAACTAAAAAAATACATATGCTGGTAAATCGTATATTCTCCACACAAGTTACAGTTCACAAAGTGAAGCAGAAAGCGACGGAATTGTGAAAGTAGATGAGCATTTAAAATCTATAAAAAAGATAAAATACCTAATAATTTTTTTGTGCGTATTCTCCAGGTGCCCCTTCGAACAACAAGAAATGGAACTGCTTCCATGCTAAGAAAAAGGGCAGCAGTGCAAAGTGCATACATTCCCTTCATTTTAATTCATCGAGACGATGATGATGAGGACGCAACCTGAAAAATAGCTTCTCATGCGTCTATGCTTTTTAATTGTGTACTTAATTAAAAGTAAAAAGTAAAAGAAATGTGAATTTTTAAGACACTCAATAAACAACAAGCACGTCTCATAAGCTCTGTCCTTCCCTCAAGAACCTTTCGTGATCGTGCATTGTAGTAGCTAGTGCTATTGCTATTGCCCGCATGTATGAATTATGCCTTAGATTGAATTGTCCTATGTAAGTGTTATAATGCTTATTCTTCCAGGTGACAATTTTCTTAAACTCATTAACAGTTTTTAATTCATAAAATTTGTTTATGGTTCAATCGGTAAGAGAAACATGACACATGACAATTGAGATCGTTGAACTAAAACAAATTATTATGAAACTTTTAAAAATATAAACAAAATTGAATAGACAACTTCCTTCATTTCTAAACTTTTTCTATTCCAAAACGAAATGCTTGACCTCCACATCGGTACACTTGAACAAACCGTCAGTGTCTCCATCCACCATCATGCCGTTGTCACCATCAACTGCATCCTCACCTTCCAAGAATGCTGACGACGACAAAGAGAGTAGATTTCTAGTCCGTATGGACCTACTCTGCTCTTCTTCCATCTTTTCAGGTTCATAATTGACGTATCCTCCATCGACAAAGGAATAGCGGGGAATATCTTCATCCATGGAATCGTCCTGGTGAGCGGTGACAACTGTTTCCGTTGAAGATTCAGTGTTTGTGACACTGCTCTGATGACGGAACTTCGTATCCTCTCGATTGTCGGCACGAATATTCTTGTGACTGGATCCCTTCAATGAAATTTTGCTTGTTGTAGTTTCAGGATATTTCCCCTTTTCTTCTATTGCTTGTCGGCACTTCTCTATTTGGTGTTGTCGTAGGGTTTCCTTGGACGAAAACCGCTTACCACATCCTCCCACTGAAGGGATGCAGGTCCAGTTTATACGAATTTGTCTATTTGGACAGCTTTGCTTCTGGTGCCGTTGAAGATTCTTGTACTGCGTAAATGTTTTGCCACATCCCCCATCAGCCAAAGGACAAGTGTGTCCAGCTCGTTTGGTTGAAGTGTCGTTCAATTTTGTTTGGAATGCGTCTAGTGTGACCACTTGAATTTGCCCTTCTTGACGACGAATCAACTTCTCCTTTAATATGGCATAATGTTCAGAGACCAGGTGACACACAAACCAATATTTTCCACACGCGTAAGCCTCGCTGCAAATTTTACAGAAGCAATCTTTCCGCTCAGGAACCAGTTCCGGTCGCTTTTTCGCTTCTGCCATGCTAATCTTTGTCTCCGACATCAGAACCTCCCTGCAGCAATGCTTGAATTCGTTCTCAGATAAGCGGGCAAGTTTGACTCCTTTGAATAGCGCTTCAGGATGGTTGACTATAAGATGTTGTCGAAATTGAGAAGGGGTCGACTTGACAAGGTCCTTACAGTAGAGACACGCATATCCCATCCCGTCTCCTAAGGATTTGCAGTGTTTTGCGCACATTTCAAACAGCTTCTCCTTTGTTGATGAAGTGCTCCCTTTGTCATCACGGTGTTCTTTTATGGAAGATGTGGCTGGAACGGACATTGAGATGGGAAGTGCCTTCGTGTCGACGGAAGTGGTTGCGATGACAATGGCTTCTTTTCTTGTATTTCTGTGGACCTTGGTCGAGCCTTCAACTATCGGCTCAAGCAACTTTGTAGAACCTTCGGTGACAGAGTTTGAACGGTCGGATTTTCTGTTGCCGGCGGATTTTGAAGACGATGCCAATTTTGCTGTTGTGAGTTTTGGAGGGCATGCTTTCGCCAATTTTGCCGAGGCTGGATACACGTTCCCACCTCTGATATTCTTTCTTCCCTTCCGGTTGACCTTAGAAGTGCAGTCCTCCCCCTTCAGTTTCGCGGAACCTGCAGAAAAATTATTAACAAACATTATTAAAAGTGAATAAAATCTCTACAATGTTTTATTTAGTAGTTGCATTTATATTTCAAAAGCTGGGCCTACATCTTTGTCCAGTCTCCTCTCTCAGATATTCCAAGACGGAGAAATCAACTGGGCTATTCCCTTCCGCAATGATTTTCTCTCGAACTTTCTTCCGCCGTCCTTCCGCTTCCGACTGCTGCGAGTCCTCCAAACTCCTGTGAAATTTCTTCAGCTGTCGAGTCATCCGCAGTTTCACTTCTTCCATCTGATCGATCAACTCTGAGAGGCGGTTAGTTTCTGTGGAGCAGGCGGGGCAGAGACACACCAAAAAATCCGGCTTTTCTTTTTGA
>JAQIWO010000325.1:0-15766 GCA_034695405.1 Entomobrya muscorum
AATTATTATTCATTCAATAATTATTTCAATTTCTTAGAAAGGTCTATGAAAACGTTTTCTTGTGATTGGTTGTTTAAATCATCAGGCTTCAGCTAATATAAATCATGGCTATGGTTTATAATAATAAACTTGAACTTGAAGGTTCAAACTACAGTATTTTCTTGGTATTTGCGCTGCGTTATATGCTCTATTTAAGACACGTTGAATCCAAAATATAGTTAAGATTGCAAATAGGTTATATACCAATTCAATGTAAGAATCAGGAAATATGAAAAGGTTAATTATAAAAGTCTTTTTTGAACTTAGAGCAACTTTTAAAAGTCAAATATGTGGTATTATATTATTGGTATATATTAATTTCGTTCCGCATATTTTCATGCTATCATATTTAAACTAAATGTGGTAAATGTGTTGGCCCTTCAGGACGACTGCTCTCCGGACCAAACCTGGCTATGCCACTGAGAATGATATATGCTAAAAAGTTTAGCCGAGGATGAGTGCTACAAAATACAAATATTTTAAATAGGCAAAATTAAAGTGTAACGTATACCTTTTATACGTTTATCTTTTTAGGCAAAGGCGTTTTTAAAATTATACCTTTGTATGAAGCTCTGCTTAAGCTTATATCTTTTATAATTATATCTTCTCAGGGCAATTCAGTTACAACATAATCTTCGTTTGAAGTCGTAAGTTTCAGGAATCGGGAACATTATATTATAATAAACAGTTACATGAGTTCGTCAATTCATGAATAAGTAAAACCTTTGAATGTAGTTTCTATCTAAAGCTTGAAAGCAATAAAAACCTAATTATCATAATATGATCAAAGCGAGTGGAATCCTGACCAGCAATTGTACACTGTTGAAAACGTGAGTCACGACGTGAACATAGCGTTCATTCATTGAAAGATTCGAAATCTGCGTCATCGATATTCCCCGCATACCAAGTTTCAGTACTCTACGAGCACCGTAAATCACAATCGTTAATTGCGTCCAGGTGGCGCCACTTGGAGTTTTTAAAGTGAAAGATTCGAAATCACCGTTATTGATTTATCCCGTTTACCAATTTTAAGCTCTCTACGAGCACTCCTTCATGGGTTTCTAGCGTGTGACGGACGGACGGAACACAGACATGCTGTACTAATATCATAAGTTACGTTCACTTCGTGACTCACTAATAAACAATATACATATATCATAATCTATATTCCTGCACACACGCATTTACACTATATTCGAGAACTGCTCGAGTAGATAAATTTAAGCATATCTATCCTTCATGGATATGGATGGATTAAGGTTGCCATTCCGTTTATAATATAGCCGGCAGAAACTACACCAGCGGAAAATTCCAGAGGAATGTATATTTCATATTTATATTACATATCTTGTATTTCATTTTTATGCACTTGCTACGTTTGTCTTTTGTATTTCGGGCATGAAAAATCTTACGCACCGCAGCCCCGACGTTGCTTCCCGGATCTACGTATATACCATTTGTTCACTTTTGTTGTTGCTTTTTTTTGTTTATAGAAAATGCGCCTGGTATCCGTCATCCAATTTGGTTTATGGTAATATTTCTCCGTTGTTTGCTATCACGGGATCTGTTCTCCGTTTTTTGCTGACATTAGACACAGCTCAGTACCCGGTATATACATGATTGAGAATATTGCCCCCGTAATCGAAAATCGTAGTTTATCCCGTTTAAATTTGTAGTGCAAAGAGACCTAGTATTTAGCATAACATATATTATTTTAATTAAATTACTATTGCTAAAAAAATGTAAGATTCTCCATGCCCGCTTTATTTAGCGTCAATATAAGGCAAGCGGAGGTATAAAGCCGTGTATTGTATAATAAATACGACCAAACGATGGAAATCACAATAGGACAAATATATTTTATGTATTGGCACGTTCCCATTTACACTGCTTCTGAAGAACTGCACCAGAACCATGAGTAAATAAATGTTAGTATAAAAGGCTATCATACATATAGTAAGGCTAGAATACCTTCAATGGTAGTGAAGGCATAACTTACACCGGCGAATGATTTTATTACATGAAAGCTGTATTTTATAATTTAAATGTATCAACTAATCCTCCTATATCAATTTCATACATTTATTGAACCCAACTTTTTACAAAAGCCAGTCTTGTTACCGTTACCATTACCACGATACAAGACATGAATGCATGGTATTCGCAACATGTATAATTTAATTATATTTGCATTAATACATCAAATTGTATGCGATCAACATATAAAACAAATGAATTATAAATAAATACATATATTGCGTCTTTTTAAAACTAAATGAACACACTATATATGTCTGTCTGTAACAACTGATGTTTTATTACCAAATTTTAAGTCATGAAAAGCGATACTTTGACAATTTAATTTGATTTTTAAATAGTTTTTTAAAAATAAAATGTGTGCAAAAATATTTCAAACCAATGTAAATTGTTATTAAGGCCAGTTAAATTAATTTGTCAGATGTACTACAACTATAGACTATAAGCTTCTTTGCAGAATAGTAACAAGTTGGTCAACCGTAAATGAACCATTAAAATCTAGCTCATTAATGTTCAATCAATTCACCACTATCTGAAAATCCAAATTTATCGAAGGGATCGCAATGTTTACAATTGAAAGAGGTATCATCCTTAGGCTCGATGTTTGTAGCTGTTGATTGCGGTACTCTAGTATTAGTAGTGGTCGTTAGGGAATTTGTTGATGGTTTTTCTGTGACTTCCGTTGCTGGGGGACTGGTGATATAAACGGTTGGCTGGGTTGGCTCAGTAATGTTGGCATATGTAAGGTTAGCCTCAGCAGAGGACGAATGTTGATATCCTACGATCAATGCGCTCAAACCTGAAAGGACTAGGATTAGAGCCACCAACGAGATTACATACATGGCTCTTCCTGTAATGTAACAATGTCACAAAAAGAATGTAATTTAGATCAGGTTTTTTTGGAAATTACTTATCTCTAGACATGATAATTGCCCTTTTTATTTGGAGGCAACTTTATTCACCAACGGACTTGTGTTTATTTTATGTGGGTGTGAACATGATGCTTGTCCAATCAGATACTGCTATTATATATAATGACGACACTATTTCCTTACCTGTTTTGCATGGTAATAGTCTTGATACTTCCTTTAAAGCAGATGGTATTGGAGTCCCATTTAAAATTGGTAGATCCGGGGTTTCTTCCAATGATGGTGTTACAAAAGTTTCCTCTGATCTTCTTGTTGGTTCCTCCAACGATATGCTTTCCGAAATGACCTCGATGAGGGACCCGTCTGAATCTTTTTACAAATTTTAATTATAGATCTCTTATGTTCAAAATAATTTTTATGTTGATTCCAATTATTTGCATTTAAAAACTGAATATTTATGAAAAAATTATACAAAACTTATAAAGTCAACACAAATTCAACTTATTTAATAAAACTTAACTGAAAACTCAACTCAGTTAGAAAATATTAGAGTACAAATCCATTACAAATATGAAAATCACTCAAATCAAATTTAACTGAAAAGTAGATAATAATCTCCAAAGTCTCGAAATATTCGAGCACTGAGCCTGAAATAGTCTTTTCCGAGCACTGATTATTTACTTGCTTTAAATGTGCATTCACGTTTTCCATCCAAACAGAAATATTAAAAAATCCGGATTTAATTTTAACAGTATGTGGGAAAAACCTTTTAATATAGAACTCTGCAAGTACTTACGTGGTAAAATTTCTACACGTCCATGAAATCGGAGAAAAATCCGGTTTCTAATTCTCTCTGAGAACTGTTCAAGTCCTTCAAGGTTAACCAGCAACTCCAAAAACCGAACAAAAGTGTTTGGATAACTAAAGAAATATAATAACATTTATTTTTGGCTACTCCGATATTTTTTTAACGATTTGGAGGCTTATTTAGATGGTAATAAGCAAGTTTTTCTTACTTTTGATTTCTACTCTGAATGTAGGAGAATAATTCAACAAGTTTGTCCTTTGGCGACTTGTTGCTATCGTTTAGAACTTGGCGTTCGATTGTGTCAACATCGAAAATTGTAAACGTTTGAAAAATTATGGAAATAACGGATTGTTTATCGATTTCCGTCCACCCAAAGTAAGAATGTAAATGTGACTGAATGTCTAAAAATACACGAATAGGTGTCTCATCATCAGAATCAGACAAGTATTTTAAATAAACTCTGTGCCCGTTAAATGTTTCTGGCACTGTCATTGTAAATGACTAAACATTTTTTCTTGATTGCCGACGTGTAAAAATTTCAAATCAAGTGTATGTTTTAAAATTTATTATAACACTGTAACCCTACAAAGACAATGACGGACATGTAAACATTTTGCAATTTTGCTCAGAAAGCGGCTTGCAACTTTGGCGTTTGCCTTAGTTCCATAAATAACATGATTGTAATTAACTAGTTTCTCGATTCCACGCGTGAATTTTAGTCGAGATAAAGTCAGACTGGCAGAAATGTTGTGGGATGTGCTTGGATTCTTTTTAGATCCATAAACTGATCTTAACCGTTAAAATATTGAATATTGAGAGTATTGAATTTCTGTCACGGAACTTTGAAGTGTGTAAATATTTCTAATGTTTAACCTAATTTTGAAGTTATCATGTAGCACCAGTACTGATATATGCATAATATAACTGGAGGCTCATATAAAACTGACTATAAGCTGAGATTGGATGCAAGGTTGACGACCGTCCAAATGAAAACAATGCTTATCACAAAGCAAACATGTAGTGCTTTTATGTATTTTTGACTCTAAATTTATGTTGTAAGTTGAGGTTTACTTGAAATTTCGTTTGATTATTTGGCCAAGTCAACATTGAAACTTTACATAAACATGACAATCACATAAATACATGCATACATACACACATATAATAAACAACAAAAAAATTCCGTTTTCCCTCTTCAAAAATCGAACGGGTTTTTAGCGAAAACCAGAGTTAATAAAAACGTAATCAATCTCCTTTACAAAAAAGATTAATCAATAAGTTGCATTTATTGCAATATACAATATTTTAAATTTGGCAAATTAAATTTGAAATATATATTTTAATCAAATAAAAACGAATTAATTAAAGTAATGCGTTAAGTACAGCAGGAACATAACTTAACAATCACAATCAACTTAACAATGTTATATTTCTTAAGCAAGAACAGTACAAATTTTACCACTACTACGTTTTAAGAAAAGTAAAAGACTGCTTTTTACATACAAAGTCACACCTGCTTAAAAGTCAATTGGCATACTCACAAAACCATTTAAATTGTTCTCATGCTTCAATGTATCCACAATTTGCGAAGACTCTTTAGTAAAAAACATAAACAAGAAAGTAACCAATTCTGGAAACTTGTTTTGGAAAAAAGTAATATATTTTTTCTCTGAAAACCTCCAATTACCATTTTCCATTTGCATTCCAAAAACCTGTTCATTTTTTATTAGACCATCTTGCAAATTAGTGTAGTGCACATTTTTGTCTCGTATTAACTCAATAAGGCTCATCACGGATTCTCCATTATATTTCTTTATCGCATTACTTGATTTTCTTTGAGACAACAGTTTAAAAATCAAATCACCTAAATTTTGTTTCCAGTCAAAACATATGGAATTTAATGGCATGTTACTTGCTGGCCTCTGCCTTTTCATAAATTCTTCGAAATTCTTATCCAACTTCATTCTAATATTTAATATTTCCGGATTTTTCTTATCATCTAGGCATTTAGCCACATCTAAAATGAGTTTTAGAGACCGGAATGGACCATAGAAAAATGGATGACTTAGGACCTGATGAATAGTAGGTCGTCGCTTACTTTCGTATTCAGTTTTTTGCATCATCCAGGAAAACAAATGGTTACCCTCGACCAACGGATCACTAAGAAAGCTACATCTATTTGGAACCTGGCTAGGATTTCTAATGTTGTCATAAAAAATATTAGATGAACCATAAATTTCAAATGGATGTTTACCCAGTGACATTGCGTAGCTACATGTCATTCCAAAACTGAAGATATCGACACTGGGTGTCATCCGAAATGTCTCGTCGTTCCAATATGCCGCAATTGCCTCTGGCGACATCCAGTTAAGCGTTCCAATGCCCTTCGTATTTGTACCCATTGTAGATGCCCTGCTAGGAGATTTACAGATGCCAAAATCTCCTAACTTTGCGGTTTCCCGCTTTCCGCCTTCGATTTTAAAAATGAGAATGTTGTGTGGTTTGATGTCTCGATGGATGATTACTGGCTTCCTGGAATGGAGCCACTGTAGGCCATTGGCAGCGTCATGAAGGTAAGATTTCAGTTTCTCGTAGTGGTCTATTTCAGGATTGGAAGAAAATCCCTCAACTCTTTTCTTGAGATCGACTGTTGCAAGTTCCATGGCGAAGTAGTAAGTTTTGGGGAGCCCCACTCCTTCATCCCAAGGCTTATAGGCATAAAGTTGAACAATGTTAATGTTTTCTCTGGTGAGGTTTTTTATTGACTTCCAAACTTTAAGCTCGTTTTCGGATAACGTACTTCCCTTTGAATAAAGCCATTTGACTGCTGCAGGACGATTAATAGACATGTGGAAGCCTTCGTAAACTATCGACGTTTCGCCTTTACAAATTATTTTCTTGTCATAGTAATAAATATCCGCTGTTCCCAACCTTATGGCTCTAGTTTCTGGGTCTCGGCTTCGCAAGGTTAATGATGAGCTGGTGCTCGCTAATAAATAAAAAGAAGCACGATATTTTACAAATTATTTTTTTTCAATGCGACGAAAAATTAATCAACTTTAGATTATATATATTAAATTATAGAAGAAAAGAATTATTGGAATAAACACTTTTTAATTAAATGGTCTAACATTAAAAATATTGAGTTTTCATGAAATACGTTTTGGCTAGGGAATTTCCGACGCGCCAATAAGCCATAGTAACTACTTTATATACAATTGTATTTAACTACTTTATTCGATTATTTTATTTTATTTGTTTTATTTGAAAGGATTTACTTCTCTTCTATAATTCGTGAATACTTTTGAGCTCATCATGTTATATAAGCTTATGTATTTAGGTAAGTATTTATTTACCTTGATACAATGGAGCAACTTGATCCGGAACTTGTTTCTTCTTTCGTGATTTTAAATATTTTCTGGACTTAGGCGTCATTTTAACGAAATATTGAATCAACTTGTGGAACTCAGCTTTCATTCTGTCCAGGAATTTAGGCTTTGCGTCTTGATCACTAGAAACATTTACAAGGCAACATTTTAAAGCAAAATCTCGAAATGTAAGCGTGTATTAAACGATAAAAAAAATAATTATTATTGTTTAAAACCGAATTTCTTACGAAAATATTTCTGTCATTGTTCCCATAGTGGTTTGAAATTCAATGCAATGTTCAAAATGTTCCAAAATTGTTAGTTTAATGCTCTCTAACATGAAAGGGAACTCCATTAAATTGATTAAAAGGTCCAGAAAATTCCGAATTGTTTGATTGTCTCTGCCAATGTGAAACAAAGTTCATAAACAACACGAGTAAACTTATTAAGTTAAACTGAATATTATTTGGTGGTCATTTCTTACCTTTCGTTAAGAATTTCAATGTAGGTTGTGAATAGCATAAAACTTTCTTTTGGAATTAAAGTCCCACTAAGCCAGGTTTCCTCTTCAGGTCTTTCTAATTTTATAGTCCGAGTAATTAATGTTCTCACAAATTGACGGTCCATATTTGAGGAGCCGATAGCTGTATACAAACGTGTTCGAAGATTGTCAAAAAGTTGTTGCGGTGTGACGCCAGCATGATACCTTATTCTATGCTGTGTCCCCCGCAAGGACATAGTGTGGTGCAAGCGGTCTGGAATTGACACCTCCACAAAAAATAGAGTTCACCAGAAAATAATAAATTAGGTTTTTAGTCTTATACTTAGTTTATTAAATAGTTATTTAAAATATGCAATTCGTCTTTATTACTTATTTCTTTACTTACCATTTTAAGGTTAAAAACTTTTGGGGAAACACAAATATAAAATTGCTGAGGTAGTCATTGAACACAATATTTTCCGTAGATACACTTCACGACGATTTCGCCGGTTTATCAATGTGATCTACTTTTTAAAATCATATCAATGTGTATATTTGTAATGCATGATTTCCTCTTTTAATGACATCTTTTTTACATGATGGTCAGAATATCTAAAACGGTCACTCGTGCATATAAATATTTTTTGATAAGATAAGGAAACACGGAACTTATCAAAAAAATGTCCTGAATGCATACTATCAATTAAATACATATAGATTTTTGAAATGGTTTCCTGTGTCTTACTGTGAAAACGTATTGCAGTATAGTTAGCTCTGATTGTGATTGAGCAATTAAAATTTTTAAATTGCATTCAAACAATGTGTTAACTTAATGTTTAACAGTTGAGCAATTAAATTTTTAATATTTATAAGCTGATAGGTCTTCGTTTACGTAAAATTTTTAAGCCAATTTTTCAAAAAATACGCTAGTTAAGTGCTGAATTAGCAAATGGCGGACATTAGTAAATAGTTAAAGATTTAGAATCTCGTAAGCAGATAAAAATATTTTATGATTGTATCTTTATTTATGCATGATAGGTTATGTAAATGTATGATAAAATGGATAAAATGATAAAAAGTCTAGTGGCAGAAAACTCGAATTTTGATTCTCAAATTGGTGACTTTTGACTTTTTTACACCGGTTAAACTACATAAGCTTAATTATAATACCACCTTATATTACTTTTGTTGAAGTCTTTATTATTCTATAACACTGCGACCTAAAATGAACTACATAATTATATTGATTGAGTTTGTATAGTGGAACATTTTTTAAGAAAACAAATAGTAAGAACTACAGGGCCTTCAATATAAATAAAAAATAGTAGGAATAATTACTTGCAAATTTAACTGGTACAATAATCCAGTGGTCGATAAGTCCAATGACGTTTTTGCAATTATTGATAAGCGTATGGAATAAAATGATAAATGGATGCAGAAATGACATAAAATTCAGATCTGAATATGAATGTTTGTCCAAATATAAAAGTAAATTACATGGAGTCAATGAACCTTTACGTAAATTAACAATCATAAAGTTTCAGTTATGGCCTGTTATTTTTGTGGATGTTTATCATATCACTGCGTTATTCACGACACTGCCAATCACGAGTAGACTGCACACAAGTTGTGTATCTGTTTTTTGTATTTAATATCAGTTGGATAAGTAATAGTGCTAATTGCTAACATATAATGCATAAAAATACTTATTTTGATGCAAAACTGAAGATTTGCTCATTAAGATGCAAAAAATCGGTACCTTCAGGATAAATTGCAAATCATTTTTTCAACTTATTTTCAATAGAACGATACCTAAAAACATACATACTGCTTACCCTCCTTTACGGAATTTTTATTCTCTGTAATTCCTTCTTTTTATGAAAGTTTCTTTAATATTTGCATACAACTTACAATTAGAGCGCACACTCATATCTGCTAATGAGTCTCTTACTGCTTAACATCCCAAAATCTTATTTTCCCCACTGCTATCACAACGCTCGAAATGTAAAGAAATATTCGCCATTTTCAAAAGAGGGAACAACTTTCTTAAAAACTCTACACTGAATTCCGTCTTTCCCTCAAAAACTTTTATGCCGACTTCAAACCGCTTCAGATTTCTATAATTTGGAACATTGGAAACGTTTCGCAACCCAAGATACCCATGTCGACTGACAAAACTTTTCAAGTTTGGAAGTATTTTTAAAAGCTTGTTCCCAATCGGGATATTTGTTTCTGTGCCATTTACAGAAATCGAGTCTACTCTCAGAAAACTAATGTTGCTCAATTGTAATTTAGAACCTACTTCTAACAAGGGCGTTGTGGTCCATATCATCGATTCTCTGAACAAAAGATAATTTAAAGATGCTTGCCCTTTACTAATTAACTTTTGAACAAACAAGTGGTTTCTATCGTCCACAACGATCTTATAAATTTCCAAATATTTTAGATTTTCTAACTCTAAAAATGAATTGACTAAAACCTCGTACACTTCTGGACAACCTGTAAAATTCTGAATTGATATCTTTTGAAGAATCGGTAAATAAGCGGAAATGCTTTTAACGTTACATTGGCCTTGATTTCTATCACGTAATTTGTTATTAGTATTTTTTAAAGGAATTGTTACCACATTCGAACATTTTTGCAAAATAGTAACTATTTGGTCAGCAGTAAATGGGTCATCTAAAGACAACTCATTAATGTCGAATGAATTAAACATCAGAAAATCTACATTTTGCCAATGTTCTTGGGATTTGAGGGTGATAGAATTACTCTTTTATATAAACTGATTATATATGGCCTTGGGCGAAGGAAAAGGTATGTAATATAAGTGAAGGTTTTGTACTGGAAGTCCTAGTGGCGCGTGTCCTACCCATGGTACTAATTATTGTTGAGGTTGAATGTGTTGATTGGGTAGTCATTATGGTTGACGTTGATGGCACCTCGTTTATATTTTTGGTTATGATTGTTGTTGATTGAAGGTTACGATTTTCAAGTTCTAGCACAAACGTGCTGGTGTTGACTGGTGAGTCGGTGGCCCTTGTAACGTCAGTTTGCTGGACTCTTCCAATGGCCGCACACAAAATAAAACTCGCTAGGATCAGAACCAGCATCGCGATTACACATTCGGCTCTTCCTGTTACAACATAAATAAATAAATAGGTAATGCCACTTTTATAAAAATAAAAATAAAGTTTTTGGAACAAAATAATAGTTTTCTATGATATTTGTAATTTTTGAAATCTCGCAGGTTACAAATTAATTATAAAGTTACCTTTATTACTACACAAAGAACTTTCTGAAGATTTTGGTGATACTTGTACGTTGAACAGTGCGGGTACTGGTTCCAGACAAGTTTCGAATCGGAAATGGAGTGCGGAAATTGTTCCAAGATTCTATCATTAATTTTCGCTAAAATGGCAGGGAACGCCTTCAAATTGATCAGAAGATCCAGAAATATTTGGATTGTTTGATTGTCTCTGCCAAAGTTAAACAAACCATCGTAAACATTTGCAGTTAAAAACTAATTGAATTGAGTTGCCTTTCGTGGACTATGCATTCAAGAAATCTTACGCTACTTACCTTCCATTCAGACTTTCAATGTAAGATGTCAGCTCTAAAACGTTCTATTTTGGAGATGAATTGCCATTAAGCCGAGGCTCACTTTCATTTCTTCCATGTCTTAAGGCATCTGCAGTCTCTAGAATTAAAGTTCTTACGTACTGACGCTCGATATTTGAGAAGCCAATCGTTGAGTACAAATGCGTCCGAAGATTGTCAAAAAGTTGTTTTGGTGTGACGCCAGCATGGTATTTTATTCCAAGTTGTTGTCATCTTCGGGGAGCCACTGTAGGCATTGTGAGTGATTAGCCATCTGTAATTGGCTCCTCCACAAAAATATTTGGACTACAAAACACATTGATATAATTCACCGGAAGAAACGAATTTAGACGCTCTACTCTTAATTTAAATAATAGGTTGTTTTTATAGCCACACTTTTACCTACAGTCAAAACAAATTTATGAGCTCCTTTTCACACAAATAAAGGTTTTTCGAGAAAGGTATTATAAAATTGCTGGGATGGTCATTGAACATGCATGTGACCATGAACGCAGTTTTACAACGTTTTTGCTCGCTTATCAGTGTGACCTACTTTTGAAAATGTAGACATATAAACGTCACTACTGTTCAACTCCACTGACCGTGAGTCGTGAAATGAACTGCATATATGATGCATGTATTACTTTTGCATTGTACAACATTCTTTTTTGTAAAAACAAGATAAAAATGAAAGCTGCATTGCTACTTGACTTTATGTAACAACTTGCGATATTCAATATAAAAAGGGGAACTACGCTATGCTTTGCACAATTATTGATTAAAAAATACAACTGGAAACTTTTAGATAAAGGAATTCACCATAACACGCAGTTCGCCTTATACCCAGAACCCAACATAATGCTTTGATAAATGTGATTAATCATTATATGGAGTCAATAAACAGATACGCAATTTATTTATTTGTTCTACTCATAAAAGTTCACGCTTCAGTGGTTTTTGTGGAAGTGCTGATCATATCCATTCACTCTGCACTCCGCTGCTAATGATAAGTACACATAAATCATTTTTCATCTTTTCATCTCTTTTCATCATTTTTCATCCATTCGCATCAAAATATTCAGTAACACTCATAAGTATTTAACATAAGGGTTCTCTGTTTGCACTTGCACCAATATTTTTGTGATGACGCAAGGTGCTCAAAGAGCATTGAAGCCGAGACTGAGTTTACTGATAAACTAAATTAAATTATATGGGATTGAATTTGATATGTTCGCGAGAATAGCAAAAATTATAATCTTCAGCTTCTTCAACAAATCTCATATGACTTACATTAATACTACCAACATTTCGAATAAATTTTTCTTATATGAATACTTGTTTGACTACGGAATGACGTAAGTGATTATCAAACTCAGAAACAGAGGCTTAGTTTACTGATAGTTTCAAATTAATATAATATTATTTCAGGAATAAAGTAATAAGATCTGTAATCTCCAGTATTATTTGACATACCATTTTGTTAAGAATGTCAACAGCTTGCACAAACGGTTCGTTTATGATGATTCCTACAGAAAATGATGTCCAGAGTTATTAAATTCTATGAGGAGTTATAATATACTGCTTCCGTTAATGAGCTACAATGAATAATGAATATTTGGAGCTGTATTAAAATCAAGATTTATTAAAAACTGAATTTTGTTTTAACCTCCACACACATTTTTATATAGGATACAAAATAGGATATAAGCAACATTCATTTAATTCATATACGCACTAAACAATCGAATTGTTTATTTAATCAAAACATCAATGTTAATGTTAACCAAAATTTAGCCATAATATCTAAAGTTAAATATTTTCATTTAAAGATCCATCGAAAGCCTTTTAACTGAACAGATCCCAAAAACACAAAAATTCACAACCATTTCTACTTCCTATCGTCAAGCAACCGATAAGTGAATGTATACATGCTCCCCTGCTTTGTGTACTTTTCTTCTCTATATTTTCTTAACAATACCGGCGTCATTGTAAAATCGGCATGTAATTTACAATTTGAGCGTACTGTAATCACCTCCAAAGTATCTCGAACAGTTTCCCAGCCTAACAAGCTGTTCCTTCCATTATTTGACCCTATTCCACTTAAGTTGCATTCAAAAAAGTTGAGTGTTATATTCGCCGCTTTCAGGAGAGGTAACGCTTTTCTTAGAAATGAGACGCTAAATTGGTTGTGTCCCTCGGGAACTTCTATTCCGATCTGAAGTCTTGTCAGGTTTCTGTGGTCCAGAATGTTTGAGACGTTTCGCCATTTCATGTAGCCATGCTCGCTAATTAAATATTTCAAGTTTGGGAAGATTTTTGATATTTTATTTCCAATTGGTATTATGTCTGCCGTTTCGTTAGTTGCCATGGAATCTATTCTCAACATATTCACTTTATAAAGGCGCATACCATTGCTAACCTCTAAGAAAGGAACTGTCACCACAATATTTGTTTCCGGTAGCATTAAATATCGTAACGATGTCTTAGCTCTGCTGATAAACTTTTCAATGAAAAAGTGGTTTCCATCTTCCACGACGCCTCGATAAATAACAAGACCCTTAAGCCCTCGCATTTCTTCAATGTAGGTCGCCAAAGTTTCATAAACTTCATGACATTCTGTGAAATCCTGGATAACGATTTTCTCCAGAACCGGAAGATAAACTGTTGTTTGTATTGACTTTACGAGACTTAACTGACCGTGATTCCTTCCGCATAATTTGTTGTTGGTATTTTTTAAGTGAAGATGTTGGATATTTGGGGTTTGTTTTAGGATATTTACTAGACTGCATACGGTCAGGGGGCCGTCTAATGAAAGTTTGCTAATTTCAAATGAATTAATGAGCGAAACGTCGTTTTGTGGCCAGTCTAAAGGAAAGCGTAAGGATATGGATAGGATTACTTCACGATTTGGTGGTATATTACGCATGAACGGGCTATACTCCTCAAACGATGAGATATGGAAACGAAGTTTATGTATCTTTAAAGTGAAGAGTTCCGTGGTATTTGTTTGTATGGATGAAGGCGTCACGGTTGGGAATGGCTGAAGTGGTTTGGGGGAATCACTGCTGACAGCTTCCGGTTTTGATTTACTCACTTTTTCTGATGCGTAAGCACTTTCTCTTGATGACGTGCTATTTAAATCCAGATTTAAGATCTCTGTTTCGTTTGCAAATGCTGGGATGATACCAGGAGCAAGGTTGAGAAGAAGTAAAATATCTGGCCATTTGATCCAAATCATGATGACTGTTAACGCAAGAAACCCAAATAAAATAATGATGATAAGAATTATTGTGTTTCTCTTTGAGTTTTTGGATGTGACGATAGACTCGTCGATATTGAGCGTTGTATCTGGAGAGCACAGTAATCCTTGGGAAGAGTCTGATGTTGACAACGTTGTTTGCGACGGTGGAATCTCCTCTTCCACAGTTTTCACAAGATCTCCAAACTTCAGACAAATCCGGTGTTTGATTCTATTTGAAAATTCTTCAAGTCCTTCCAAGTTAAGCAGTAGATCTATAAAAACTCTAATGACTGCTCCGTCACTACATAAATAAAATGGTTTTATTCTCAATCATACAATCGCTTCAAAATAATAATTGTTATAATCTTGAATATAACCGCATTCTTTTTCTTACGTTTGATTTCTGTTAGAAATGAGACTGAATAATTCAACAAGTTGCTCCCGTGGCGGTTTACAACTGTTCAAAAGAGCTTGGTGCTCAATCACATCAAAACTATTTAAGGCACTTATAGTTTGTAAAATAACTGACTTGACAAGATTCTTATCAATCTCGGTAGCACCAATAGATGAATGTAAGTGTGCTTGAATATCTAAAAATACTCGTCTCTGTACATCATCCAAGGAGTAACTTAAAGTAAATTTGGATGACACAGTCATCGTGAATGACTAGACATTTTTAATACTTGTTTAACCGTAAATATTTTTTTTCGCACGAGGTATTATCACGTGTTGCCAACAAAAGACCGATAGAATTTGGCAATGTCAATAGTCGGACACATTTTAAAGCCTCTATTCAAAGCCGTTTTTTTCGTTCACACCTCCCATAACACTATTTATAAAATTCAAAGCACTTTATTAATTAGTTTCTTGTCTATTTATTTCGAGAATTCTGTTTAATATCTAAATTGTAAAATAATGTGTGAGATACAATCTGGATCTTTTGTGACCACTCACTGTTTTTATGGTGAGATGATAAGTTTATTTTTCTCACATGACTATAATGAGTAAACAACTTTTTTATCTGCAACTCAAACTTAATTTTGTGGTCTACGTTACAAATAACGCCAGACTGATACATTTCACGGGAAGTCCATGTAAAAACACACAGGGATGTATATTTCAAGTTAGGATGCCTGCGTAGATGAGATCTCAGGATTATCATTGGGATGACGCAATGCTTATCTCGATAAGTCAACAACCTGAGTTTTTATATAAAGTAAGGTAGCTCTTTGAATATATCGTTCATTATAATTATAATACTAATATATAATTACTTTGCTAACTCCATTTTTTTTAAATGCTAACTCTATAAATGGTGATACAACT
>JAQIWO010000326.1:0-15759 GCA_034695405.1 Entomobrya muscorum
CTTTTAAATGGAGGTTGCTATCTTACTACTATACTGTAGATTGGATCACTACACATCCCCATTAAATCTACAATAATGCATTCTGTGTGATTGTAATTTGCAATAATTGATGGTAATGACTGTATATTCGTGCTCTACTTATGTATGTATGTATGTATGTATGTATTGTTGGATAATTGCCAGTACCAACATACATAATATGCATTCTGTGACTTACTTACTCCAACTAACTACGGTTACTTTGCATTGGTGACTGATTGGTTCATCTGTAGTATTTCTATGTACATTCTTTCTACAATGTACATATTGTGCAGCAACTGTGAGTAAACTAATCAATATAACAATTAAAGTCAAAAAACAATAAATTGAAATTTACCGTTTACTGCGCGATTAACTTGAATATTTGATGAATAATTAAACAATAGTAATTAATTGTGGTAAATTGAATATCTCGATTAATATAATCCAGAAACGCTTGCATTTTAGGAAATAAAATGCATGGACATTGTCATCATATAAAAATGCATCATTACATATTATAAAAACAAATGCAGAAAATTATAAATAATTCAAAATACACTTGGAAAACTACTACCTGCGTAGGGGCTAATGTTTTTTTACAGACATGACAGTTTTTATTAGATTGTTTGCATAAACATAAAAATCAACAATAACAATACTTGTTACAAAGCAAAAATTATAATGTTATAATAAAATATATTAACGCACAAGCACTTATTACTAAATTATGGATTCGCATACCGTAATAATTCTTTTACTTATCATGAATATTTATATCTTTAGTTTGGTCTAATGTCCGCATTGTTCGCGAAGTCGACCTGAAATATAGGTTGGTCGACGAAATCAATTCATGGTAGGACAATCAATCAATATCGGTAGCATTAATATGCTTAAATAACATAAATTTGTTTTTAACAAGCACTAAATCAACTGAAATAAAAGTACACTCATACAAAAGATTTGAAACAAAAATGTAACGCTCCATCGATAATCCAAGCATTTAGCAACACATTATTTACTAGTAAAACTAAGGACACACTACATTTAAGTATACTCCTTTAAAACTCACAGTTGCTAAGCTTAAAATCCCAAAAATATAAAGACGCTGAATCTAAGATACCGTATTTTTTGTCCTTTGCTTCCGCCTCTACATGGAATTTTATGCAGAGGAAATATTCAAATTTATATCAAAAAGAGAAAATAAAAAGCTTGGTCAATTTACATACATCATTACATACCTACATAACTCCTTATGACTACACAGCCTGCAAGTTTTTTTGTTATCGTTCACAAGTGACAAAAAATTATTTTCAATATTTTCAATAGCATACAATATTACATTCAATTTAGGCAAGGCAAATATTTATGAAAAAATAAAACTAAAGTCTTTTAAACCTTTATTGTAAATGTTATGAAATAAAACTTCTCATAACCTCGTATTTTTATCTTAATATACTGTTTAAAATTCAAATTTCGTCAACAGTTGTACTCAAACTATAAGTAAATGTCTGCTCATAAAATTATACTGTAACATTTCAACACATATCATATTAAAAAGAATAAGCAAAAATCATGAATTCCTAGAAACATACAAATCCCACCACTTTTAAACACTTAATATATGTTTGCAATATTAAAATTGGAGTGAAGATTCATTTGAAGATATATTAATAGCTTATTGTAAGTGTCATGCTGTAAAACGTGTAATAAAATTCACTTATTTCCTCCACGGCCTCTTCCTTTGCCTCCCTTGGCCGCTTCTTGTGGATTCTTAGGAGGTCGACCGCGCCTCTTAGCAGTTGATTCCCCAGTTGCAGATGACCCTACAGGAGTGACATTTGCATTCTCACGTTGTCCGCCTGCTGCAGTACGACAAATGCCAAGATAGAACAAAGGCTCCCGAGACGGTGGTGGTGCAGGTGTGGCACTCACTTGCTCCCCTTCGTCCTCTTCGAGCAGATCCTTGCGGTGACCTCCCTTGTGTAGGTCGCATTTCCACGGGGTAGTATCCCTTATTTCTTCGAACTTGATCCCTGTAAAGCCAATGCAATCATTGTGCACTTTAGCCTTACAACCTGCTACTACACAAACAAAAAAGCATGCCTCAAACTTCCTGCCCTGACGGATAAGGAACTCGGTTGATTCACCGCATTTGAAGCAGGTCATTCCGGAAGCCGAACGCCGCCGGGGAACCACTGGGGTCCTTCGGCTCTGCGGAGAAGAAAACGCGTCCTGCAAGAGATCGACGAAACAGCGAATTCGAGTTCTTAGAATAACGAATATGTACACCAGTGTGCATGATATACAAGCTTTTATAGATATTTAATTAGACTATTGTAGTTAAACTCACAGTAACGGACTCCGGTGTGCTTTGTGAAGTCGGTGGCTTAAGGGTTCCAACTGCTTCACTGATCGTTTTATCCACATACTGATGCACATACTCCGTAGAACAGCCAGCGACAGGAGCTGCCTCGGGGGAAATGCCTTTATTAAACTCCTGAGCATCCTCGCTTTCACCTACCATGAAAAAATTTTTCCCGTAGCAATAGTTGTAAGGCTCGGGGCGGCCATCGACATACTGCACCTTCAAAAAGACATTGGCTTTGGTTCTTTCCCTCATCTGCATAGCCTTTAGTGAAACACAAAAGTAAATAACGAAAAATAACGTTAGTCCTTTTGAATCAAAAGAGGGAAACAATTTTGATTCATGTGTTTTACTTATGTCATTTATAATTTGAAATAAAAGAATTTACCAGAGTTTTAAGTGTGATGCCCCTTCGAACAGCTGCATTGGTTCGGATCTTCAGATCTTTAATAAAATGGAAGTTGACATCCTTGGGATCGATATTGTCCCACGGCATTACCCTGTAGAAATAGTAAATATTTGCCAAGTTTCAGTCACAAATTGATTTTTCGCTTTTTCATCATCCTCAATCATATATAGTTTTGTAGACGTAGCAAGACGTTGGATTGTTTAAAAATTGCCATACCGTTTTTTGCGGACTTTCTTTGGCTTTGCTGCATCACTCTTTTCCCCTTCAGCTTGATGTGACTTCCCCGCTCCATTAGAATCCAGTGATTCCTCATCATCTTCAACCTCAGTTGCCGTTTCAGTCTCCTCACCGTCTGGATTTGACGCGTTCATGTTGTCCTCCTCAGTTACGACGTCAGGCAAATAAGAACTTTGATCCTCAGAATCTAAATCCTCCAAATTGATTGTAATAAGACCTCGGGACAAACTTGACCCCTCCGAATCACATAGTTGATGCTTGTCCATTTTGCAGTAATTAAGTACTAAAAAAGTATCTTGCATCGACGATCACTTAGCACGTTTAGCGTCTTAAAAGTTTTATTGCTCACTTCACTAATACGGTATTTGCACTAAAGTTTTTGAAATTCGTCATTTAACACTCGTTTAAGTTTAACACACTATGAGTACACAATAACACAACACTTCTAAATAGTTTACTTCCTCCTTGCTTTTGGTTTTCGCATTTTAAGCTGCATCCTCCACCTCTTCTTCTTGATGTACGTTCGCACGAACGGTTGACCTCCTGTTGGTCTGAGGAAATTTGCTTCTAATGAAGATATAAGCAAGGTAAAAACCAAAACAGGCAACAACAACGCCAACCAAAAGAAGAAAGTTGACAACTCTGATGCAGAGGCTTAAATATACAAAAATTACCTTTCTGTATAACTTGGGTTAAGTAAAATCTTCACTATTTCGATTCCATCAGTTTATTATTTTAAAAAATTTATCAGTTTTTATAAAGTTAAGTTTTACTTACTATCCATCCTCCTTGTTGCCCATCTTATTTTCTTCTTTTGCACACAAAAGTAAAAATGTTTAATCTGATTTGAAAGCACTAAGGTAAGATAGATGTAGGTTCTTAACAGTGGAGGAAGCTTTTAAAATATTTAAATATTTTATGAAACAAATATTCAGTTATTCGCAGGACTATTATTTTAATTATTATGGACAGTGCATTTTTAGGTCTAGCTTACACAGTGGTGGAAACGCATATGAAGAGCTTCTAAGATTTATGCTGTATGCTTTTCTTCACGCTTAGATAATATCAATTCATTCATGCAATTCGTTTTTGTCTCACGATTTTCTGCTGTTTTTGTATTTTAGGTACACCAAGAGTGAAACATTTATTGCTTTTCTTCTGGAGAAACAATAAAACTTATTCAGATCAAATGTACTTATTCATGCGTTCCATTTCTGTCGCACGGCTCTCTGCCGTTCGTGGTTTTTGAGTAGACCCTTAGACACGAGCAAAGTTTTTCCAGTACGACAGAATTACAACTGGTTGAGCTTAAGTTGAAACAAAGAAGAGTATTTATTCGACATGCTTCGCAATGCTAGACTATGTTCATGAAGAGCGCACGAAGTTCATTTATGCATTTCTAAATGAGTGAGATGAAAGTTTATTACTTTTAATGCAACAAAACAATAAAGACTTTTCATAATGAAACAACGTGCAAAGGATCTGAACAAAGAAGACTCCTGAGAACACAGCATACATGATTATTCAACCAGCTCGTAAGTTCACATTTTTCAACATATGCAATGCATATGCATTATTAGCATGGGAAGAATCACAAGCTTTTTTTATTTATAATTTTTTAGTTTTTAAATATTTTAAGAAACTTATCTGTAGAAAATAATATCCACACGTCATACAGTTCATACATTCACCAATATCGCAATGATTATTGAAAAAATCAGCATTGTGGTGCTCCTTCTGGTGCACACTCAAAAGTGTTTAAGCAGTGAAACAAATAAATCGGAAGTTTTCACCCAGACCCGGACCCAGACTTCAAGTTCCAATATAAAACATATGCATACATCAGCGGATAACAAATCAATGGATCGATTCGTTCGTGATGCTTACAGATCAAGGGTAATAAATCCAAATTATTTCTGTCTGTGAAATCAATTTATAATTTTTCCTCAAAGTTCAAAATTGTAATTATCTTTCTCGAGAAGAAATAATCATTCTCATGAAACGTTATTTTACCTTTCACATATGTTTCAAATTTTTAAGGGTTCTCGTCATCCCCAGTACGTTCCCCCGAAGTACTATCCTACGCAGTATCTGCCCCCATTTGTTTTCGAGGCGTCATCAGAAACGAAATCACGTAAACTCACTAATCGTCCTAAGATATCATCACTTCCTCCGACGGATCGTCAGAATACCTCCATCCCCACACAAACTATCCCTAAAAATGATGTGTTATCCAACAACATTTTTGACAATCATTTTACCCTTCCACAAAGTGGCGTAACCCCAATCACCAAAGTTTCCATGGCTGACAATGATCTCTACAATAATTACATCAAATCACCGGTGGAGACAAAGGATGTTCCAATTACGGTGCCTAATTTGAACACAACAATTAGGAACTCCACGAACTACTCGCCAAGTTATTACTACCATCCGCCATCTTTCCAACTCCCTAGCGTTGGTCAAAATGAAAATAATAACCATACCCATTATGATTCCGTATTGCCAAATTCCATCCCAAATAAACCAGGAATCATTATACATCCTGTAGTCCCGTCTCTTGCCGCCGCTCAGCACACTAATGATGGGAAATTGTCAACCAAAATTCCAGCCCCAACGACTCCACGGTCTCCTGTATCAAACGCTTTCCCAAGGATTCAAAATGATTTAAATAAAGAATATGCGCCCGACAATGAAATCAGTCAAACTGTGGTGCAACAACAAAAAGTATGGAGTAACGATGTGCGGTCTGGAAGGCTTCCAATGGCAGCAAATATGGACCCACCAAACTCTCCCAAGATATCGATTGACACCAAGGTTCCTTCTTCTGTTGGCTCCAATTTACCACATACACTCAATAAACCAGATATTATTATAATAATTAAACCCCCAAAATCTGACGAAAATATTTTACCTGCCGCTCAAATTGCGCAAAGCACTGAGTGTTTCTGGAACAGTCAATTTGCCAGACATTCCTAAAATCCCAAGTTTTCCAGACATCCCAGACATCCCAGATCTTCCTGACTTGCCAGACTTCCCAGAAAGTGGACCAACAACGCCTCTTTTGACGCCCAATAAAGAAAGTGTGGGCTCTCTCAATTCAAGTCAGCTTGGCAAAGTAGAAAACACTGGAATTGGAGGAAAGGCAGCCCCTATTCATTCAGCACCAATATCTCGCAAACTTAACATAACAGAACATCTGTCCAAAACTAATTTAAATTCCAGCAGCTCAGATCAAAGGGTTCCAGGAAGAGCCTATTCCCAAAGCAAACCGGAATCTACGGATAGTCAAACGACGGCGCAACCACTCGAGAGGCACAGGACTCAACCAACGACAAATGCAACCATCTCACCATTAAAAAAACCACAGCAAAAAATACAGACTACTTCACCTCCCCCAACAAAGGACCCGCCGAGGAAAGATACCCCAACTCCTCCCCCAACAAAAGAGCAACCGCCGAGGAAGGAGACCACGACCCCTACCCCAACAAAACAGCCACCGCCGAGGAAGGAGATCACGACCCCTACCCCAACAAAAGAGCAACCGCCGAGGAAGGAGACCCAAACTCCTCCCCCAACAAAAGAACCACCGAGGAAAGTGACCACGGCTTCTCCCCCAACAAAAGAGCCACAACGAAAAGAGACAACAACTTCCCCAATAAAAAAACCTACCCCTACCATTGGACCCACTAGAAGACGTACAACCGCGCAACCTTTAACCAGATCTACAACAAAAAAAGCCGGAAACAATTCTACATTAACCAATGCGAAAGAAAAATTTGAAAAGAAGAAGCAAGCTTCCAAAGTAAATAAAAAAATTTCTGTTGGACTACCATCATTCTTTGGTCCATTATTGTTTGCAGTAATAAGTGCGGCAACCTTTGTTGTCGCCAGTGCTAAACTTTTTGCAAAGTACTGCCTTTGCTGCTTTGGAAATTTATGCGGTTGTAAATGCTTTCGCAAAAACCCTAAAAAAGTCCAAAGCATGGAAATGTCTAATAACTTGTCAATGGTGAAGCCGTCCTGCAACAAAGATTAAAATTCATTCCTTTTTATGCATGTCTTTCAAGCCTTGGTATTCCATAGCTTCCAATCGTATTACTGTACTTTTTATACAATCACGATTTAAGTACGCATAAGGTTGAATACATGCAGCCTACCAGCTTGCATACGTGCCTACTAAGATGTGACAGATTACACAATATATCGAAATCAGAAAGTGTTCCCAGTTACGCTTTAGCCTAACAATGTCTACTTAGGTAAATTATATGTATAGAAGTCTATCTACTTAAGCTTACTAGAGAATAAATCTGTCATAAGTAAGTATGAAGAACAATAGGAGACTACACGGAGCACTTTTATATGCACTTTCTTAAAAACTTCAGATCACCTTTGTCATTCGTACCACTGAACGCATAAGTTGTTAAAACAAGCAGAAAAGCCTACCGAGTCTAGTACAGCTTGGTCGCATCTTGCGCACATTAAGCACTTCCAGGATTACTAGCATATTATAATGGTTCGAACCAAGAAGGAGCTAATAATATCAAACGAAAGAAAATTATTTGAAGAAATTATTGCTTTAATTTGCATTCTTAATATTTGACATTCCTTCTATCCATTGATGATTTTGAAGTGATAAAGCAGAGTAAAAATTGGTTTAGTAACTGTTTATTCACTTTCCATCATGACGAATGGTTTTGATTTCATGGACCTTATAAGAGCGGAAGTGGTTAGGTTTATTTTATCGGCTAATACTCTGTCTGCAAAATTTACGGAACGGCTGAACTGTCTGTTAAAGGATCTGTGCGATCGTGAGTTTTATCTAAGAGCCGAAAAAGCAAAGTTCGAACACATTGCTAATGAGCTAGACGAATTTTTAAAAACCGGTAAACTAAATCTCGGGCAACAAAACAAACTTCGAAAGATTCTTGCATATGAACCAAGATATGTTCAGGATGGACCGCCGCCTTTTATATCTTCTGCAAAGCCTATGGAGTTATCTTTGGAACATTTTGGATTACAACCGAGAAAGTCAGTCCAACCAATAAGGAGAAAAATTAATGAAACGAAGAAAACTAAGGGCAGAAAATTGGAGGGAGATGGCGTTGATCAACAAGTAAAAGCTTTCCCGTCAACTAGTGTTGAAAACGAGAAGGGTTCCCCCAAAAAACGACGCCGTGCAAAGAGGAAAATTGGTCCAGACATGAGTATCACAGGCCAGTCAGTTGAGGATCCAGTCGTTGCTTTAAATAACGTTTTGACGCAGTGTGTAACAACTCTTGCCGTTGTTCCAGGTTTTGTGATAGCTGATGCACAACTCCGAACCGAAAACCATCAGAATGGAAGCGGCATTCTAACGTCAACAAATACTGAAAAATTTTCTTCAGTTTTAAAAAAACCCGTAAGTCGCAAGAAAAAAGTTAGTGGAAAGAAGAGTGATGCTGTAATGCAATTTGAGGAGATGCATGAGGTGGAGAGGGGACACCCAGATCCTAAGCATTTGCTGGTGAATAAGGAAGTAGCCGGATGCGAAGACATGGGGACGAACGAGAATGTTCTCGATCCCGGAGAAGAAGTCATGATGGCAGATGGGGCTCCTCAATCTCAGCATGTGATTGCAAATGAGAATGTGCCTGATATCAATGCAGAGAGGTTGATCGAGGAAAAGATGGGTCCCCGAATTGTGGGGCTGGACGTTGGGGTGATTCAATTGGAGCATGACTTGGAGCAGCAGGAAGTGCCCGGAACCGAAGAGATGGAGACGATCGAGACTGAGCTTGATCCCGGAGAAGTCATGATGGAAGTGGGGGCTCCGAAACCTCAGCATGTGACTGCAATTGCGAATGTGCCTTACTCCGGAGAAGAAGCTTTGAGGGAGATAGGTGAAGGTCAGGATCCATCTTCCACCTCCGACTCATCTACAGGCGTTCAGGTTTCAGGGCTACTCAGCCTTTGCGCAGAGTCAAGAAGTCGTGGATCACCCAGTGAAGCTTCCACTGACAATGATGAAATTGATTTCGTTGACAATTTCGAAGAACTACTTGCTGACCCGAACGTGGGAGATTATGTTTTACAACTTTCAATTCCAAAAAACGTTTTACTTCCAGATTGATTTTAAGAAGTTTTTAATATGTAATCCATAAAATGATTCATAGACATGAAGTATTTAATAAAAGTATACATATTTAAGATATGTAAATGATTAAAAACTAAAACTCATTATAAACATTATACTTGCTATTCATGTTTTCTTTGGAAACTTTTCTCATTAAAACGAATTTACTGATCAAATGCAAAAATTTCACTTTCACCATGTCAAGTCAGTTTTTAGTCATCTTCTTCATTAATGCTGAGACCCCCAAGAAGATCCTTGCAGTCATCCATTTCCATTTGATTTTTTATTTGCTCACATAGGGCCTTGTAGAATTCAGTCAAATCTGACAAATCCTTTCTTGACTTCAGAGCGTGTTTGAAGAAACTTAAGAATGGCTCACGAAGACTAGGCAATTTTAAGGAAATCGATTTTTTCAAAGAATCTACAGTTGCAGTTGACAAATCTTCTTCCACTGAGGTAAAAACAAGCGGCAAATATACTTTCTCGTTTTTTGTGTACGCCTCGTAATATGTTTTTTGGTTCGATAAGCCAAACTTAACATAGTCTAGAATTCCAACATCCATGCGCCTCTCAGTTCCGTCTAAGCAGACAATGCCAATTTCTCTATCAGTTAAAACTTGAAGCGATCGAATGTACTTTCTAGCTTCGTGAACCTCTTCGGATAATTTTTTTATCTGGTGTGCATTGGTGGGAGACGGTATTTCCAGTCGAAGAGCTGCAGCTTCCCTCAGCTGAAAAACCAGAAATATGTTAACATCTGTTAATTTTTTTTATATGATGTTACGTTACAGCTCACTATGTGTATTCTTTTAATTACCTTCTCCAGATCCACTGCAGTCCTCGAAACTGAAAGCCAATTGCTGCCGAAAAGTTAAAATATCAATTAATGCATTAAATTACACAATGGAAAATCCTGATGATAATAATAGCAAAATAGTTTCGTTCATCAAATATATATACTCAAAGGTTGGGGTGGTATCCGTTGGTAAAAATGACTTGAAAACCTTGTTTCTTCCTTCCAACAAGAAATCTAGTCCTTCACCGTAGGTGCTACCAGGTCGCCGAGAGGATTCCAAAAAGATTGTGGACCTTACTGACTTTGGAATTGTTAGCAAGTAGAGCGTGTCGTTACAAATGATTTCTTGGTATTTGTAGTTGTTTGTGGTGTAAAATAGGCTGCTTAATTTATCGCGAGCTGCTAATTTAACCTCGTCGTTGCAAACACGAATTGCACTTCGAAATAACTGTAAACTATGAAGAGTAGTGAATATGAAATCCATTGCAAGACGAAATGTGAAATTTTTGGAAGAAACTCTCATCTCCCACTCGCAAAAATCTTCAAATGAGGGTTTTCGTCGGCTTAAGAGGGTTTCCCGAACGTATGGGTACAAAAGTTCGTACGCATATGATGAAAATACGACCCTGGAAATTTAAATGTGGGTTGATGGTTAAAATGTGTGCATTTTAATCATTTTCTTACTTATATAGCAGCATTGTCAAATGTAAAAAAATGTAAAAAGTGGCACGGTAGTTTAGAACTTACATTAATAAATCATACGCTTTGTGGTGATCATAACCCTTCCTGGCGTACTCCAGTGAATTTTCTGTAGAAAATCCCATTTGGCGGGCGATGGCTTTAATAAAAATATCCCAAAAGAAGTTGGTAATGCACTTTACAGCCGTCATTTCCACATGACCATTCCCTAGAAGAAAAAAAGTATGTTAAATCTATATTATCTGTTTCCTTTCAAAGCTATTTCAAGTACTGGTAATAGGGAAAATTACCTGGCCGAATGATAATTTTTTTATACTTTCGAGTAAACGAAAGTGAGGTGTCCGAATGTTCATCGCGGTGGGCATCAATCTGAGATGCTGTTAATGTCCCATTACATTTTCCACAGATATAAGTGTCCCTAAGTAACTTAATACACATGCCATATGGACTCCCATCCATATATATTATAATGAACTTTCTTCCACTGATCTCAGCATGTTTTAAGAAGTTATCCAATACTCTAGATACCGTGGCATAAGAGTTAGGGTTTTCTGGAAGACAGTCTAGGTCATACAATGGTGTGCTTCTTTGACTTCCAGCTACTCGTTCGTATGAAGATGGTTTCCCACAATCAAAATCTTTAGAGTTTTTTGAAACTGAATCCACAACTTCATCGCCTTGCACAGTGCAGTCTTGATGCAAAGACGCCAGACATTCCTCAATAAAACTCCGTCGATATCGCCGGTGAGTTTCTGCTGAATCACGTTGAAAATTTGAGTACAGATCCACCAGCATTTTATGATTTGTAGGAGTTGGTTGAAGGCACGTTGGAATTTCTAAAGAAAACTGTTGTTTCGTTGTTGGACCAAGATCAAAAAATACCACTGTTGTGACCGTTGAGGACGGTTGTTTTCCTTGAAACTTGATGCTCCATGACCTCTTTACGACCTGATTATTGTCATATGCTTTAAAAAAGGTTGAAATTAGTGAAATATTCCATGATGTACTGATGTCTATGCGATGTGTGTAATATGAAAGACATGAATACTTACCAAAAATAACATCATTGTTTGGAATTTCCTTTTCTTTCTTGTTGAGTGATTCTATTGTGCGCCTGATTGTAGTATAGGATCCACTTGGAATCACCTTACTTAAAACATTCACGCTGTGTTTTGAATGGGAAAACTGGAGAAGCAGCATTCCCTCACCTAGACTAACGTTTGATATAAATGTTTGATCCACGACTGAGCGCAGTATTTCATTACACTTAACCAATTTTCTGCATGTGGATGTATCCCTCCTTGAAAAATATAATTTTGTTTCATATACTACATGAAACTATCTAATGTCAATCGTAGTACATGATATATGAATATTTTGGTAGCTATCTATCTCACCTATTGTTCGAAATTGCTGAAAAAATGAATTTGATGGCTCCATCAGGTGTTTCTGACCACAGCTGATTATAGGACTCGGTGTATATGTCATTTAACCTCGAACTTTTCTGGCTACTTGTCCTCGACGCAATATCGTCCAGAATAATTTGGCCGATGGATTCACAGATTTTTTTTAGGTTGGAATCCGAGATTTTTCTGCTAACAATGGAGTCGCAAACTATCTTCACCGCGTCTGGAAATATTGAAAGAAAATTATCATTAAAAAATGAAATTTTCTAAACGAGCTTACAAATTAGTAATTACAAGTAAATTGTTTATACCCTCTGCAGTGGTCAAACCATGAGATGTTTCATCTTCCTTCGCTCGCTTTGTTTTTTGCAATGTACCGTCGGCTTCTAAACTTGCTTTAATTTTGTCAATGCAAATGTTGCAAACTACGTAGTTACGATTTGTGCGAAAATCAGTGATGAGAGACTCACTAATTATATGGTCGTAAACAGTGGTGCACACAAACCTACGTTGTTTTATGTCATGTAAAACTTGTGGATTTCGGCTGTCTTGTCCATTGTCAACGTGAAAGTTAATGTGACATTTTTTGTCAAACTTGCCAGCGGCCTTAACAGTACTCACTGACATTTTGACGAATAATTGGCGATTAAATTTTTGTACACATTAGTTGATATACTTGTACGAGGTAATGGCAAATCGATTAATTAGGGAGTATAATCGCTGTGATTGTGAGTGTGAGTGCAAGTCAGTATAATGTTTTATGTCCCGCTTTGTGCAACAGTTGATGGAGGGCAATGTGAAGATGGATTCATAGAGATGAGTGTAGCAGCATTGGCTTCGTTCTTTATCATATGTGTTCAATCGTAGTGTATAGTAAACTCACAGTGAGAACTACGAGTTGGGTATATGAGAATAGATGTGGCAAGATGTTGGAGTTATATCGTTTAAATTGAATTTAAAAAATTTAGAAATTCACAAAAGGATACTTTTATTTCCAAGACTATTCATGTTTGAGAAAATTGAATTATTTGTATTTAAATTGTTTCCAATCAGATTTATTCCTTTGATTTGTAACCAATAAAAATTATTTGCTACTTCCCACTTTGCACGAGTCCTCATGCCGGTACAACTCAGGACCCACAAAAAGTATTCCACAAAATTGACACCTATATAACGGAGGGCGCCAACGTTTGCATAACTGGCATTTGACAGGGAGTACAGTTGCTCTCCTGTGCATTATATATCCCTTGTATTTTGGAGGGACTTCTCCAACAATGGAATTAACCTCTTGTAATCCAGCATCTTTGCTAGCCAAAAGAAATTCGTTCGAAGTTCTTCTCCTTACATTTAATTTAATCGGCCGTTTTCCATCTGAGCAGTTTTCCCAGCCATCAATTTCTATTGCTTCAAGCTCCGACATTTTTCCTATCAAATATCATAAACGGTACAGTTTTGCATTATACATGAAAATCTCAAGTTATATGTTTTCAAAATCAAATCCCTACATTCGTTAGAAATCTAAATTCATGTGTTAATGCTTTTCTTGTAAATGCAAAGACTGTCAAGTCAAGTAGACTTTGTCAAGTAGACAAAGATTGTCATGTAGTCCGTATTGTCAGGTAGACCTAATAATTGATAGTCGTTTTTCTAATGGATTACAAAACAAAGTATTTAGCAGTGAACTGAGACACTCTTATTTGTGTTTACCTTGACAGTTTTTAACGTTTTCGCCAGAATCAGAGGCATTCCGTGGGATATCACACATTTTCTTCTGAGTGTGTGAAGAATTCGGAGTCCTGGGTAGATTAGTTTCTTGAACCGGTCTTTCATTTGAAGCAGCACAAGATGATTCAGCCTCACGTTTTTCTTTTTCTCCTGAAAGTGCAAAAGATTCAGTTTCTGGGGTGCCGCGATCTTGAGAAGAACTTGGTGAGGAGTCAGTTGAAACATGATGATCATTGAATCTTAAGAAAATTTTGTTTTCTGTTAAGCATGTTTGTATCACAATTTGTGACTTTCGACTTAATTTGAATTGAAGTAGAAGTAGAATTGTTACTTACGAGCTCACCCACCACTCGCACGGTTGCGAATCTTGCGCAGCTAGACTGTATAAAGAAAAATCCAATCGATTCTAACTTCTAACGATTTAAATTATTTAAAAATTAATGGTTATTACAAAATTGTTTCTTACAACTCAGCTGTAGTTTTTTCCTGTGACGATTTCGCTACTTGGAAATCTTTTTGTTTAGCTGCCTTCTTTTGATCTTTCTCTGCCATTGTGATCATCAATTTTTTAAAGATGAAGATAGAATCAATTATTATTAAAAAGTAAATAACTTATAATATAGTACAGTTAAGAGACATATCGTAGCATCTTGGAAAAAATGGTTTTATAAGTCTTAATCTACAAGATACAGGATTCCAACACATGATGTATCATCGCCTGTTAAAACATAACTATCTAACTACTATATATGCATTAAAGAATTACCATTGTACTTGTCACATAAAGCAACAAAAGACCGGTGTAGCAGCCCGCAAGATTTCATGTGCTCGTAACTTCTCTTTTAGAAGTTATGCTTCAAAACAAATGTACTTTATCATTCAAAGTAATTGGTGGATTTTCAAATTTAAATTAAAATGCATGTAAATCTTTTGATTGCCGATACATTAATGCAATGCAAGGTTAATTCTCAATTTATTACCTTTAGTATACGTTAAATACAAAGAAACCATCTCCACTAAACCGACATTAAAATGTATTTACAATTTCATATTCTTTCCAATAAATATTAAATGCATTAAAAAGAAATTTACTTTTATTTTACTTAAAATTACATTAAAAATACACAGGTGACAGATTTAAAACTCAGTATAATCAGTTAAGAATAACCAAAAACTACATTTAAAATGATTATTCCCATCTTAATATGAATAACAATATATTATTAATTTTATAATTTTTATTGCTGTTTAATATTGAGTGAACAACATTTGACAAATAGGTTCACGTTTACAGTATGGTAATAGTCTACTCCCAAAATATTGCATATTTTTTATTTTTGGGATTTCCTTGTGCATTTCTTATCAAATGTTTTTACTAAGTTGTGAAGTATGATTGGCAAATCGACGTAACATTAAGTTGCAGTAACTGCATGCAAACACAGTCTCAAAATAATGAAAATTTGTAATTAATACTTTTTAGGAGGAAAAGTATAGTCTTCTATGATTATTAACACTAAATTTATTAATTGCAACACAATTATGTTATATTATGGATTTGTGCTCGCTTAGTTTAATTTAGTTAAAAAAACGTATATATAGCGTATACGAACTTTGTTTCCAGATCGTATCTTACCTTGCACGCAAGGGACTTACTGGTCGAAAAATGCACTTTTTTACTTTTGATTTTTTGAGGAATTGGGGAGGAGTAACAAAGGTTTGCCAAGATGAAAAAATTCTAAATTTTTTAAACTTTGCCCACAAAAATTTTCAAAAAATTTCACCTTGGCGTTTTTTGTTACTTTAAAAATAACGACGATTTCAAAAAAATCCTGTGTAAAACTAGACAACTTCATTGCATTATTTTTCGAGGACGACCAACTCGTCGTCTTGTATATATGAAGTGGTCGTCCAGGACGACGTGCTGGTCGTCCTGATTTGAAAATTAAGGACGACCAAGTGGTCGCCATGTATGTAAGCAGCGGTCGC
>JAQIWO010000327.1:0-15752 GCA_034695405.1 Entomobrya muscorum
TATGTATGCATGAGACTCGCTCTCGCTATGCATGAAGTACCCCTCATGAAGGAAAGGAGCGAGCGATGATGATGATCGTCAGCTCATGCAACCCTTTTCTGCCGAGTATGACTATGCTCAGAATATCCGTCACCTGCGGACTTTGTCTACAACAATAGGCAAATGACTTTACTTTACGAAAAGTATTGAATTGAAAACTGTTTTATGTTGTACTGGAAATTTCTCGACTTTACTTTTTAATTTCATAGTGCTAAACATATTAGTTTGTTGAACTTGCCATTCAGCTGCTACTTGATGAAACAATTCAGAAGATTATCATTACTTATGTTTACATTTTGACTAATGAGCGACGAAGATCTCCATTTAAAACATTTTCAGAAACTTATGAACGTTAGTCTAATATGAGCCTAACAAACTGCCTTTATTGCCTTTATTGCTATGATATAAACAACATTTATAATTAAACTTTTCAATTGTCTATTATAATATGTAATGCCTTTGCTGGAGTAATTGCTTGAAAACCAAACAACAAGTAGCCTAGTCCCTTTAGTCTATTTCCTTAATGAAGCATGTATGTTAAAATAGCCCTTTCCAACAAAAGCTGTGGGTATTGAAGATTGTCAGTCAGTGTCAGTCAGTCAGTAAGTGTCACGTCAGCCACGTTTTATTGTCGCTCAAGGACTGTGCAGAGGAATAATTCTATTTATTACATCGGTAGTTTTATTTTTATTATGTTTCTATTTGTTAGCTTTTTTTCATAGCAGCAATTGTCATAAAGCGGCCCGAAACGAACAAAAGTCTAATTCGAGCAATATTTTGTATTTATATCTACGTATTTGTAATTTTTCACGCGTCTCACGGTTTATGTTTTTTCTTCTGCAGAATCTAATTCAGCAGATTTGAACCAAGCAAGCTGTGATAATTTGGTGCATTCCATATTTAAATGATATATAAGAATCTTGTTTTTAAGCTGTAAATAGTATTTAGAACTGGCTAGTCATTCTGTCTTCTACGAAATCGAAAATAAATTTCTTAAATAAACACATCAACGTTCCCAATTCCATGGATTACAACAATAACATGAAACTGACTGATGCGGATATAATCTTATTGTAGTTCAATATAGTCTGGTCTGAAATTTTCATTCATTTCTAAAGCCCATAGGGACCAATGGTTTCATACTTCGAACAAACCACTTTCCTTTATTCTGGTTAAGGTCACTGCCAGCTAGTACCTATTCATTTTATATATTTATAAAACCTGGGGCAACACATATCGCGACACCTAACATTTATTATTTTGCTTTGGTTACCAATAAGTCCTTGAAACAATTTTATGTTGTACGGTAAATCTGACCAATCTACGATCTTGGCAAATTCGTTTATTAGAAAATTCACACTGCTTTTGCTTCCGAGCATCCGAGCATCTGTGGTGGCATGAAAGGCCGAATTTAAATATTTTATTAAGTTTTTTTATTTTAAATTCGTCCATGTAAGTTAGATTGGGAAACTGAGTAGTCGTTATGCTCGTCAAACCATTCTCATAATAGCAACTAAATAGCATTCCTACAATTGCCGATGTTGTAAAAAAAATCTATTTATTCTCTGATTATCCAAAGACATATGGCCCAGCAATAATCCAAGTCTGTTCAGGAAAGAGTTCATCATGGTTCGAAACGAACTTAAGCTTATTTCGTCTCGCTTATTTTGCATGCAGAAGCTTCAGATGATAATAATAAAAATCACAAATACCTATCAGTTTAAGAATATAAGGTTCCCATCTAACATGAGCGACAAATATGTTTGTTATTTCTCAAAATCTCTTTCCTAGCAGAAAGCCCTTAAGCATATGCTTGTATGTACTTCTACTTCAGCGTTTTAGTTTTCAAGTTGGTGTTACTGCATTTATATTTAATTATTTTAGAAAAGCAGTTAAATTTTCGGTATAAATAGCTGGAAGCTCCATAGGATATCCATCTGTCATTTAGATACCTTCCAAAGCAACACTTAACTTTATCAATTCTTGTGGATTACCACTTCTAAATCCAACTTAACATGTCTCGATTGGTGAGTTCACATTTAAAACGTAAAGATTACTTTAACGAAACTTATAAATAAAAAAATGTAAATTTCTAAATTATATGTTGCCAATAATATATTTTTTGCAAATAGTTCATTGTCCTTGTCCTTGGCGCAATGGTTGTGGCCGTTGCCGTCGCTTGACCATCCCACTTCCCATTGCTCGTGCCCTCCCATTCTCTGCTCCATCCCTAGTTGCCCAACCACAATACCTTTACTACTACGGTTAAATACCACATTGGCTCTTGCACTGCGATGAACTAACATGTAAACGTTTTTGGCTTCTCCTTGGATTTAGCATTTTATATTAATTGCTTTTGATACGATACTCTTACTATCACCATAGCTTAATTGTCTTTTTTTAGAAAACACAAGTTAAAAAAGCACAACACTTTTATTGCAAACGATTTTCAAAACTTATTATTCATAACACATCGCATAATATTGTTCAAATTTAAAGAATGAAAAGATCAATTGATTGAAACTAAACTGAAGGAGGTACACGCCATAATTGGTCGCGTGGACAAGTGTCAAATTTTGTCTAAGGAACATTTCTACTTCTTTTGCATCAAAACGATTTCCGAGGAACATCATTTCAAGGATGACATCACAATCAACTTTTTCAAACTGTTGGAGAGATTTACTGCGACCCCGAACCTGTTTAGAAACAGCTCACTCATTAGTTTACTGGGAATCTACAGGTGCTGGTGGAAGTGTTGTGACGACTGTGGGCTCATCATCAAACCATTTTGTGACGTTTGCCAGATCAAATGCCTGGAGCTGAGGCTGGACTCACTTGTGAATATTATGAGACTTGCAGACCGAGTTTCTTCCCGAATGAAGAACCTGACCCTTCTGCTCGCGTCAGAGGAGTCAGGAAGTGACCATGAAGTGGGCCGTGACAAGGATGAGGATCAGAGTGAAATCGGGTCTCTGTTGACACAAGTAAAACGTATGAGCTAATCAAGAAATGTAAGCTCAGTGTTGTCCGGGTATTATTAACCAGTAGTCGATCGTAAGCAAATTAAATATAGGCAACAAACACGTACTTTGTCTACCTTAACTAACTTTAATTATTTGATTTTATTGCAGGTGCTCAGAAGCCGTCCAGATCCCAGCCACGTATTTTGTTGAAGAGGTGCTTGACTCGGGAATAAAGGGAGAGCGGCTTATCGGTCCCACTTGTATCAGAGCCTAATTGCAAGTTATTTTGCTCACAGGGTACAGCTTCTCTACTGAACACTTAACGGAATGATGGAAGAGTATGCATCCTTCAACACTTGCTTGGGTGGAGGTGGTCCATGGTTCACGTACGCACTTGTGCTCGGAGTGCGGCAATGGATTAAACTCCAAGCTTTCTCTTCAGAAACACGTAATATCATAAGGGACCGGATGAATGGAAGTTTCAGTGCTCCAGCTGTGGCAAAAAAATTCCGTTAAAAGGAAAACTGGAAGAGCCCATGCGAACGCATACGGGGGAGAAGCCGTACACTTGTCAGTTCTGCGGGGGAACGTATGCTCATCAGCACAACTTGAGGAACCACTTGAAGACCAAGCATCCCGAAGAATACGACGCAAGCGAAAGAAAAAAATCAAGCTGGATGTGGTGAGAAGCGAAAGCAACTCTCAAGGAAAGGCTCGAAAACAGGGTGACTATCTGCTCACAGGGATGCAGCGATAGTAGGCAGAAAACACATCAAATACCCTTAAAAATATGTCAATTTTTTTATCACAATCACATGTAGTATTCATATGGTATTACATTTGTTAGTTTATGTTTCAAATTTACTAAACGATTATAAAAAACAAAGTACAATAATTTGTTCGCACATAAGCTCGTCGTCGTCTCATAGTAATATTAAACCTGCATAATTTCACTTAAACGTCTATGCATTTACACGATGTAAAATTAATTTTGTTATTAATGCTTAAATTCTATAGTATTAGGTTTAAAGTTAAATATAGCTACAAAAATTTTGCTAGTTCAACAAATTGATTTTACCGCTACTTTATTGATGGCAAATTTTAAGTGTAGGATACCAATTCGGTTCAGAAGAACTATCAATCCATTCAAGCAGTTTGTCCTTAGGCTAGGGAAGAAAACAAGACTTAAAATAAAATCTTGAGCTTTATCGTAGTATTGCGTGAGTTAAATTAACTAAATAAACTAATAAGAAACAGGAAACTTACTATGACCCCGGTGACATTGAATTGGCACAATCGAGAAAGCTGTCCAATTCCACAGAGTTGAGAGCTGTGTTTTATCGCGCCAGTTTCATAATCGAATCTGAGAATTAATGTTTGCAGATCTACAAACAAAGAGATCTTCCAGATAAAGGCACATCTTTATTTTATAATTAAAATTCATATGTGCAATCAAGATTTTGCTTTGATGTAACCGACAGTTGAATAAAACTAATTGATTTAAAGTAGATAATTCTTTAACGACAGTTACCTTTAAAATTGGTGATATTAACTCTTGGAACTGTGATAGGTCTCCAAACACAGCCTTCCCCTCTTTCATTGATTCTTACAACGTCTTCACCATCTAATCCAGTCAGCACGCAGTCATTTATGTGTGGAGCATAAATATCCAGCGATACTAATCCTGGAAGGTTTTCACAAAGAAAGGAGAAGTCATCGTTTCCCAAGTACTCTGATTTAAATCTTTTCAGGTTGGGCACGCAACACATCAGTTTTCTGAATACTTCTCCTTCTGTTACTCTGCTACTGGAATAGTTTATTTCCAGCTCGTCACACCAGGCCAGGGTAATTCTATCCATTTCAGACAAGACTGTTTGAGGATAAAAGGGGCGATTGTAACCTTTAAGGACAAGTTTCCTTATGTTCGGGATAAACTTTAAGAAGGTCAGTGATGAGAAGAGTTCATTTCCCAGCTGAAGTTCTTCAAGGCTGTCCATTATTGCTTGTGCAGGTGAAGGAAAGAATGTCATGGGGTCCAGGGCCTGTGGACGGAAATCGCCATAAAGAACTAGCTTCCTGAGTGAGCCTGCATGAAATGTGAGGATATCCTGAAACTGGCTGACTTCCCTGGGACTATACACGCTGACCTCTAAACTGACCAGAGGATGACCCGTATCTTTCACCACATTAAGAAGAGGTGCACGGATATCAGGGATATCCAAATCATTTACTTTAATGTGTTTTAATTTTAAATTATTGGGGTAGGTTTCCCGAATTAGACTCAGGGACCTCAGTAGTCCTGCATAGTTGGATGTATCCCTGTTAAGAGTTAAGATCTGTAAGAATAACAATATAACACAGTAATAAAACCTTGTAGTTAATTGTTCAGTTGTAAATGAATAGAATAAAGTTCAATGATACTCACGTTTATAGAAGGAAAATGAGCCAGCAACTCCATCCAGGAAGGAAGAAGACAATAATGTCGCGGAATTAAAAGATGCTTGAGATTCCTATTTACACGAAATTGGGGCTCCAGTAGCGCTGTTGGCTCATCGACCGACGCTTTAGGTCCTGCTACTTCAACACCAACTAATTCCAGACGCTCCAGATTGGGACAGGAATCGTAAATCACATTTCGCAAATCATCCAGCGAACGGAATTTTACAAGGTAAAGGCTAAGCTGTTTAATAGTGTTGCCGTTTACTGACCAGAATCGCGGTGGATTTTCAATGTTGCTTAGAAAGTAATTTGTAATAAATGGCTTGTTTAAGTGATTGCAGTTTTCACTCGTCACAAGGTTTAGAAAGTGGGTCATCGACCTCTTATTATTCTCATTTTCCATAGAAATTGTGACTTTCACAGATGATCTCCAGACTTTCAAAGAATTATCATGCCACAGTTTTGAAACTTGACGACAAGATGTGAGGTCCCCTTTGTCCAAATTATTAAATATTTGTTCCAGAATCTGCAAACCAGTAAACAAATCAAATACAAATTATCTAATCGAAAAGTAATTAAACACAGAGAGACAATGAGTTAAATATATGATATTAAATGTTTAATTTAAATTAACGAGTAATTTTACCAGCGGAATTTCTAACGGATTCATATTTCCACACTTAACTTCTTCCATTTTGATGCTTTCTCGCACAAAAAAATATCTTGCTGGCTTTAACTTGGAAGGGATTCAGAAAACTCCTAAATTAATAAATAAAACTCCAATAGAATAAACCGTCTGCTTAGTCTGCTTTGCTGTGTTAAATTGATAATAATTTTAATTTTATACGCTGCAGAATACTGCTGAAGAAATACTGCTGCTGAAGGAAACACCAACAACTCATAAAATCAAACACCAACACACAAACAGGCATATACATATCTCAGCTGTGCTTGTACGCATGAATACAAGCATAAAAATGCTCAGAAAACATAAAGGATGATATTTTATCATCTATCATCACATGAAAAGAAACAAGTCATTAACACACATGCAAGCCAGCTGAACTCTGTCTTTTCACACATATTTTTTTTTCAACTAGCTCTGCTTTCCCAAAATTACCAAGCCAGTCTTCTCACAAGAGGTTATATGGATGCACAAGAAAATCCCTACGCAACACAAATACATTATTTCGTACTTTTTTAGTTAAGCCTTGCTCTTCGGTTTCATATGCAAGCAAAGCCTGAAATTGGTTTTGTGTTGACAAAATACAATTATTAATAATATTACTTTTCCTCGATCTTAAAAACTGAATTTGTGAAGAAAACGTGAATTTTCAGCTCATCAATTTTGTCAGAAAAAAAAGCAGTATCGCATTTTCTATCTATTTCACAAGCTACATTTGATTGCATGTATTCCCTTTCACAAGTTTAAATTTATTATTTGCGTGTAAGTTTATAATAAACAGCTTATTATTAAGTGGATGCAGTGAATAAAATATTTTTTGTTTCCAATCGAAGAATCTAAAACTTAAAACTTAACTGCGATTTAATCTTTCAGATATTTATTTATTAAATTGTGAGCTACACCAACAACTCCAGATTCCAGGTTAAAGATTAGTCTGGTGCCAAACGAGCTTCAGCATGGAGGCAGTTCAGAATGGAAATGAAAATCCGTTGAAGAATCCGCTGGTAAGTTCTCATTAAGACAAATAATAATTTATTAACAGCATGCTTTTTAAGCATTTGTTAAGTATATTTAGAGTTTGCTGCATGTATTTACCTTTTCTTGTATTTTTACGGTTTTGCAGATTCTGGAACAAATATTTAATTATTTGGACAAAATTGATCTGGCAGCTTGTCGTCAGACTTCAAGACTGTGGCACGAACATTCTTTGAAAGCCTGGAGGTCATCTGTGAAAGTGATTATTTCTATGAAAGAAAGGAGGTCGATGTCTGACTTTCTTCAATTTGTAACAAATGAAGACAGCAATCATTCAAACAAGCCATTTGTTACAAAATATGTTCTGCTTGAAATTGAAAATTCACCGCGATTTTGGTCAGTTAGCGGCCAGTCGTTAAAACAGCTGTGCCTGGCCGAAGTCAAGTTTGGTTCCCTGAGTGATTTGCGGGATTTCATTTACAATTCATGCCCCAGTCTGGAGCGTCTGGAATTGTTGGATGTCAGAGTAGATGGAGCTGGACCATCCGTTATTGAGCCTACTGAGCTGATGGAGCCCGAATTCAAAGTAAATAGGAAACTGAAGCATTTAAAAATCAAGCAGAAGCCTGGGAATCCTTACCCTCTTCCTTCTTGGATGGAGTTGCTGACACATTTCCCGTCTATAGATGTGAGTAATAGTGCCTCTATTCGATTTCTGATCGTAATTATCTACAAGGTTAGACATGTATGCATCTGAATTTTTTCAGAGTTTGACTTTCATGGATGATACTCCCAACTGTCACGGGCTACTAACATCCCTAAGCCTCATTCGTGAAACCTTCCCCAACAATTTGCAGATTAAGCACATCACAGCATATCTAATTGACAATGGAATCCGAGCGCGACTTCTTGATGTGATGAGAGATCCGCGACTTCATCTGGTCACTTTAATTATTAATTTTATAAATGAAAGCGAATTTCAGGAGATCTTTACAGTTCACGCAGGGACCCTACAAAAACTTGCTTTTCATGGATTGAAAAATCAGGTTGATCCTAATACCTTCTTTCCCTCACGCTCACTGGCAAAATTGGACAGCCTTGAAGAGTTCGAACTAAGAGAAGAATTTTTCTCGTCAATAGCTTTCTTAAAATACATGCCAAATATTAAGAAGCTTTTCCTTGGAAGTTTTTCTGGCTCCCTTTATTGTGATAGCGATTTGGCTGAGCTGGAGGACATTACCCTTGCCAACTGTGAAGAGTTAGAACTGGAGTGTTATTCTTGCAAATCAGACAGTAGCCGACAAAGTGATGAAGTATTTAGAAAACTGATGCGATGCTTGCCCAACCTGAAAAGATTTGAAACAGTCTATTTGTTTAAGGATGATTTCCCTTTGGTCTGTGAGCTGTGCCCTAAACTAGTTTCATTGAAGATTTATGGTTCCAACTTAAATGGCTGGGCAATCACTGGACTGGATGCTAAACACGTTGTCAGAATTAATAAAGAAGGACAAGCCTGCGTTTGGAGACCTATCACAGTTCCAAGGGCAAACATCACAAACCTAAAAGGTATGCATTCTCATATTCGTTTTGTATTATTTTTTTAATTAAATTATTTTAATTCCGTCCCATACATTGAATATTTTTTAAATTATTGCCCATTAATTCCATTCTGAAATAATTATGTGGCTTGTAATGTATCTTATAGATCTACAGACGTTTGTTCTTAGAACGACTAGTAAAACTGAAGATGACCAGTTGAATTACTGCTCTGTTCTCTGTGGAATTCAGCAGCTTCCTCGACTACGCAATTTGTTGGTTGACATCGGAAAATGTTTTAAGGTAACTTTCATCTACTTGCTTTAGTTAGTTAGCTAATGTAATTTTTTCTTGCAAATAAAGTTGAGTTTTATGTGTTTTTTGTCCTCAGCCTGAATGTAAAATTATTTGGGATCGCCTCAATTCTCAGTTCCCATTGCCTAGTGGTCGGAATGCACAATAAAGTATTTAATGCAAGATTCTTAGTTAATACAATTTTAATTTACAAATCATGTGTGTCAATAGATATATTTGTCAATATTTCTGAATTTCTGCTCAATTGAGGCTGGACGAAATGAATGCGAGGTCTGGAATGAACTGAGTTCTTTCTTTTTGTTTCTTATAGATACCAGCTCCAAGACCATTGACGTTAAAATAGTATTTTTAAAATATTTTAAACAGTAAATCAGTAAATACTAAAAAAATTAAGACTGTTTATGTTTGTTAATGTTTGTTTGTTATGAAGGCTCAGGCGCTTTATAGTATTGCCCTGCAAAAATGTAGAATAGTCCGCGACTGAAACAAAATTCTACCGGAATAATTTTCCTTTTTTATTATTTAAGTAGACTAGTATAGTATAATATATATGAGACAATATAATATACCGCATTTACACAATCTTATACCCAATGTTTACTTAACGCGTAAACTAACATTAGTATGATGACAAATAAATTATAATAAATGCGTTGAATAAATGCAAGCAATGACAATAAGATTACGAAGATTCGCATGTGTTTTCATTCTTAGCTACGGTTGCCCGATTTTACAAAATACAAGAAAGCCTTAGTTTTTTGCACTTTGTACTTGAAAATGTGTAGCATTCTTACGGTTTTAAAATACCACTTATATACAGTGGGAAGGTATGGGAAGCAATATTAAAGAACAAGTAAAACAGTTGGTGAGAAGCTACGAAAATTTTGCTTTAATGAACGAAAAATATGTAATTTAAACAATAGAGTAACAATAACAATAAAGTTTTGCAGGATGTGAGAAGCGTCACAGTCTCCATCGCGTGCCTTCGGGCTACGATATGAGGCAAATCTGCGACTCAATTTCCATCTGTAGGGTTACAGAAGCAGTCGGGTGTGTTCGAGAACCAATCTTCAATTCTTCATCATCAGTAATCCAGGCTGAAAACCCACAGCACAAGCGAGTGATTGCAGAGCTTCAAAAGCACCTCAAGAATTTAGAGCCAGAGAGCGGATCTGTCGAGGGGGAGAACAGAGAACATGATGCTGAGACTGAGGATTCAAGAGCTGCAGGAGAGAGGAGCTCAGGGCCTGAACGGGGACCGTATAAGAGGCAGTATGCGAGCAGACTTTAAGCTGCTGCTGATGCTACAGATCTGCAAGAATGGAGGCTTCCGAGTCGTGCTGGCGTAGAGTGAAGTAACCGTGAAGGAAAGGAAATTAGGAGATGAAAACTGCTGTATGTAGCCATCTGACGCTCAACCAATTCAATTTAAAGGTGATGGCTAGTTTGGCTACGACTTGAGTGAAGGGTTAAGACTGATGCTACTAATTTGTTATTTGTTTCCCAACAGTTGTTGTGATGATCACCTTTGGTCGTAAAGCAGGAGAGCTGCTCCAGAATCTCCATAAAGCGGATCCCATCCTGTGTCCTGCTGCCAGTTTCTGTGCACTGCAGGGATGCTCCGTAATTTCCACCACACAATTGGAGAGGTTCCTTCACAAAGACCTTGAACCCGAAAATATTTTGCTGGATGATGAGCCAATCGTAGGCACTTCTCAGGAATCGCAATTCCCCAGCCTCAGAGCGCGAAGATGATCTCTCCACTTTCAAATATTTTTTATCTCTTGTTTTGTGCATGTGTGCGGCTGCCTACTTGTGTACGGCGTTTGTTGTTGACAATAATCGTCAATAATTAATTGACAATTGATTTGGGTGGGAGAAGGTAAGCCAAAAACACACAACGACACCAAAACAACTGTAGAATTTAATCTGAATATGTAGGGAGTAGTGGGTTCAAAATAATTGAACTGCAATTTAATTCCTATAATATTTTTCAGGTGTGTTGGCGTGCGATTGTTTTCAGAGAATGGGACGGATCGGAAGGACTAAGCTCCATCCTTAAGACTTCAGACGGTGGTCAGCTTAAGCGCCCAGTCAGTGTTCATTTGTGGAGTGACTCACTGTCTACATTTTAGCTCTTTTCCAGTGGTGGGGACTGACCCACTCACCGAGCCATTGGATTCTTCTGTTGCTGCGCCGGTGGAGGAGTCTCAAGTTCGGAAAGACATCTCAACTGGCTAATTCCCTCCTTCAAGGGGAGGACGCGGACGCTGCTCTCCTGTTCGCCTCCTTGCCGTTCATGGAGTCATTGTGGTGGTGTCTTGTCACTCATCCTCGATCTAGCGTTCCAGTTGGCGTCCCCCAACACACCAGGCTACTCTGCAGCATATTGTTTCCTCAGTTGACTTGTAAATATTGGCGTGCTTCCCTCCAAATTCCACATCCCAACCTACTCCGGCACATACCAGCACTCGAATCAGGCACAAACATCATCTGATAATGGTACGGACCGAGTCTGAAAACGTTTCGCACTGGGATTTTCTGAACTTCCTCCAAATCCCCCCCCAGAACCCTAGAATGGGAGAAGCGCCTCCAACACCGGTAGTTATGATGCCTCCACAGACGACAGATAGCTAGACAGCCACAAAATATTAAACTAATAAACATCACGCATCTCAGCCCACACGAACAGTGAGATGGCGTGTTAAAATTTTCGATGTGGTCTCATATTTTTTTAAAATAATTTACATGCCAGCTTATAAACAACTTGAATTGTCATAGAATTGCCATCTAAGAAATTTATTCAGAAATTCGATACTTTTTCCACCATCAAATTACATCACTTTTTTATCAAAATATTTAGTTATGTATTGATGAAATTATGAAGAAATGTGTTTACTCCTCTTTGTATACAAGCTTTTTTATACTGTTCTCTGTTGAAATTGTCAAAAATGACCAGACCCTGTTTCAAAGATGCTTAACTTGTGTAGGTAAATACAAACTTAAAAATCGATTCTTCTCAGATTTTTAACAATTTTGAATTTCTCAGAATTCTCAATCCGAATTCCCGGTTCTATTAAGAAATACAAAATTCTTTCCTTATTCAAAATGCGAACAAAACTTTTTTATATACTTAGTTTTTATTTATTTAATTATTGTTCTTTATTCATTGCCTGCTCATGGGCTTTTCTGGTGTAAATTTTGAAAATTCGCCCCAAAATTGCAAAATTCCAAGAACAACAATAATAATAAACGAAGTAGCCTGATTTTTGTAAAGTTTCCAAATGATTCGAAAAGTTCCTGATTATGTACCTTATTTTTCGAGGGGACCTAGCCCCGTTAGGGTATACAATGCACTGGATGCATTGTGGCTTGCATTCGTGTCAGTGTGTGTTGTTGTTAAGAGCATGGCCTGTCTAGAGAATACCCCTCGAAGTAATTTGCTATTTAACACATCACATTAACTTGAGAAGTAACAAAACAAAATTAAATATTACAAATTAAACTTCGGACGTCATTCAAGTACCCGCGAAAGTATAATTGTTTTTAATTAAAAATACACGTGAGAAGGAGAAAAGAACATCAAACGTGATTAATCAGTGACACAACTCTCCTTTGACTTTGTCAGCTGGTGAATGACTGTGTGTGTTATCGTCAGTTGTTAATACTTTTAAATAAAAGTGACTCATCGTGAAACACACTGCATAAATCTGCCAATTTAAATATTTTCAATTTTAATTGTCTGCTACCACTTACCAGTCACTAGTTATAAATCATTGGAACTACAAAGTAAAAACATTTGCATCGCTAAATAATACAAGCCAGTTGTTGCTGACTACTGATCAAACTGATCCACGGATGACGGACAGAATGGACGACGGTGGAGTTACTGAAGATTTTGAGAGTCGTCAAGAAGGCAAAGTTCTACTGTGGAAGCTTGGGGTGGAAGCACTACCAAAGGATGTGGAACTTAACAAGAACAGCTTAAAGAATCTATGGACACGGAGGAGGATGTCAATAATGGTTTCAGGGCTGGTTTAAATGCTGCGGGAGAAAGTTGAGCAATGGAGAAAGGACATTGCTAGTGTTTCTGGAAATGGAGTTGACCCTCTTCTTTTCTTTACGGAGGAGGTACAAAAATATATGTAAAAGGATTGTTGCGTTGTAAAAGTATAAAAGAAATGCTGAATGCAAAATATTTTGGTTATCCATCGGTTGTAAATGTTGTAATTATCAGAGCTTTTATGTATTCTTAAATTGTAATAATCCATTTGTTGTACTTATTTTTACAATTTCAGATTTGGACGATGATTTCAGAAAATGTGACTGCTTCTGAGAAAACTTCTAGCTGGACCTAGGCTTATCATCTTTTCGACAAAATTTTGACGCCAGTGGCTACTTGGAAAGGTACCAAGTTGTTTTAATTATCTTGAGATTTATTTTGTTCACTGAGCATGAACCAATGCCTCTATCGTTCTCATCAGTTAAGTAACATAATTTGTATTTTTTGTGCGATTTTAGATTTTTCATCAGGTATTCGAGTTGCTGAAAGAGAAGGAAGTACTCAACTGTCGTCTTGTTTGTCAGCAGTGGTGTTCCTGCGTTGGAAAGTGCTATCGCTATCAAGGAACCATGCGTGCGTCTCTCGTTCATCCGTACCATTCTTTCATCCAAGAACGAGATAATAGCCAAGGTATTCAGACTTTATTATTATCGGTTCCAGTTTGGTTTTCCATAAGTCATTCTATATAACTATAAGGGAAACATAATTGAACAACAAATAAGAGATTGTCAACCGAATCCTTTTTTTGGTTGCCCAGTAAGGATTATCGTTAATAGCCCCATCGATATTCCTCTGGAACAACCAGATTTCTGGCCCGAGCTAGAATCCTTTTTGGATTATCACGCTGACCATATTTGGCACTTGATACTGAAGTCCGCCAACAACATATTTAAGTTTTGAGCTTCCATGAGTTATTTCACTGCCTGTGTCCAGATTCTGAGAAAATGCTCCAATCTTAGAGCCCTCTTTCTTGACGCTTGGTTTTAAATCCAGCAGGAAAATTCTGAAGTTATTTTGTTGGAACTGAGCCTCCTTCTCAGAGAGCTGCAGATTGTCACTGGAATGTCGAACAAAATGTTAGACGCGTTGATGAAAATTAATCCCCGAAGCTTTGGAAATTGAGCTTGTGTTTTGAAGGAGAAGGGAGTGCTGAACTACTCCGACTCCTTTCTAATTTTAAAAATGTGGACAGTCTCCGTTTGACATTTTCAAACGGATTTGATGGCTTCACAGCTGATAATGTCATTCGTCTTCCTGGTAGAGCGACATTTTCTCAACTCATCGAAACGATTGAAATCAACTTCGCTCCTCCTGTAGATTGCAGTTTTTCGAATTTCTTATTATGTTACTGTGCTTGAAGAATGTCATCATAATTATTTTTAGGATGAGTATTATTCAAGTGATTGGAATGACAAATTCAGCCGCTATTAAACGGAAACGGCGATTTTGCATATAACAAAATATTTGCTGGAAATTACTCGACACAGAGAACCAGAGAGCAAGAAGCTCTTGTTTAAGTCAAATGTCTGGAAAGCTCTGTCCTCCCTCGAAATGTTCGACGTTCAGTATTTCGAATATGACCTAAACATAGTTGGACACTGGACTAAAGCGCAGGTATACACTAGACAGAGATACCTGAGAGAAAAGATTGCAAGGCAGACGATCCTTAAGGCTCAGCTGAATGTTGCACATCGGGAGGCAGATCGGCCAAACAAAATTCGAAGCCTTTGGCTACGCCAGCAACTGAGCTGTCAAAGAATGGAACTTACAACTGGAAGTGTAGACGTTGACTACATCAAATACTTTTCCAACTGAGGTAAGTACAATACAATTTATGTTTTGAGAGAATAAGTAATTAAATTCTGATGCATTACGTTTACGATTATCTGACAGCTAATAATGTATTTTTTCCATATTTCTTCTTTGAGAATAGACTTTGCTGCCTTCGCCTAATAAAAATGTCAAAAATTGCTCGAGAAGCTTGGAGAAGATAAATACACACTATACACAGTGGCTGTTTGAGAAGGTAAATATTAAATATTTTTCGTTTCATTTGATTCGTTCAGCTATAAAGCATAATAAAATTGTTAACTTGAAACTATTTCATACAGGTAAAGGCGTTTCAATACATACTTAACTTTGATTGCCTTTGATTTTACAGATTTTGCCAATGATTTTGATGAAGCTGGACAAGTCGAATATTCTCAGTTGTCTTCAAGTTTGGAGAAAGCGGTGCACCGGAGTGGAATACGTTATGGCAAGCTACCTTTCCAGTACTGAGTGGTCACCAAGCCTGGATCCACCGGGGCTCTTCAACGGTTCTTACACCCCAGCCGCGTATTATGGATTCAACTTTGCCTTCCATGCCCCTCTCGTCAACAACCCGAGTAACAAGGACGCAGTTCAAGATATCATCATGTCCACCCACCCGGAAAACCCTTTTACTGGCCGATCAGTTTTCGTCAAGCTCACACACGATTCTTGGTAAAATAACCCGGATCCAAATCCAGCACACGTGGAATAGTTTGTTGGGTTATTTAGGGAGCACATTCGGCATTTCACCCTTGGAAGGGGCTTGGTGAATGACGTCAATCTGCATTCCGTTGCATATTTTGATACGTTGCGGACAATCCTAACTGATTGTTCCAACTTGAGATCATTACATCTCGCTAAAGCAAAGGTTGACAGATACAGATGTGAGGAAACTTATAATTGCTCACTTCCAATTTTTTCCCAT
>JAQIWO010000328.1:0-15745 GCA_034695405.1 Entomobrya muscorum
CAAGAATATACAGTGTTTAAGTACCTATATCGTGCTGTTGTTTAGTATTTTTGATACGATTTTTATTATCCAGTCGGCACGTGGCCGTAGCGTCATCGTTAATGAAATGTAGTGTATATCTGCTTATAAAGGGGATGTTTTAGGGGAGTGTTCAATTAAAATATAATATAATATTTAACTATCTTATACTTATGAATGGTCCCTTAGCTTGCTTCTCATCAATTATTCAGTTAAATGTGAAGCATGGGAAACATGTGTCCCGTCACTGATGATGTCTGAGGAATCCCGACGATGGCATTACTCTAGAAAAAATGTAATCTTTCGTTTTTAGTACAAATTGTATTATATTTTATGCTATAAAAAATGTTACAACATTTCTGGTGGTAATAATGAATACGGAAAATTTGAAATTAAATTTTTGGTAGAAAAAAATATTATTAATGCGCATTCGTAAGTATAGCGTTTATACACGTAATAAAACATAGTTCATTTTGTATTTTTTAAATAATAATGTTTTTATGTGTTTTGTATATGCCACCATAACATAACATACCACCACACAGAAAGATCCACCAAACTTCTCTCTTCTTATTTAGCAAGTTAATTGGCTGTGAATGGGTGTAAAGATGAATGGGTGTGCATCGTGCTAAATAATATTGTGTGGATATCTTTCACGGAGTGATGCAAAGTTAAGAGAACTGTTTATAAGAGAAATGGTTTCTCTCAGAAAAAAGTGAAATAAAAATAGTCATTAAATGATTGTAAATGGGCATTAGGAGGACTGTTGTGTTGTGAAAACTGGGAGTTTTATGGGCTTTTCATCGGTTATTTTTTGTATTGAAGCGCTTTCGGGAGAAATCACACTTAAAAAAGTATCTTTGGGAATAGGAGTATGCACTGCCTGTTGAATTACTGCATACAATGTGAATTCTGATCATGCAATGAACTGTATAAAGAAGAGAGGCAATTTCTAATGGGCTGTTGTACGATTCAGAAAATGGGAATTAAATTAGTTTCTGAAAAAATATTCTTAATGAGAACGAATGGTTTGGAACAATTTTTTATGAACGAGGCAACAAGGCAAGAAAGCTGATTTATTTTGCCGAATGCTTTTTTTGATTTTTTATATGGTAGTATGCAAAAATGAGATATTTATGGGGTTGATAGGAATGGAATTAAGAAGATTCCTTTCGCTTCAGTTCATTATTTCGTTCTTTTTGGGAAGAAAAAAAGTTTGAAAAGCTCGAGTAATTAGTCGTAAATCACAGTTAGGGGAGGATGGCTGCAAATGAAGAGGATCTGAATCTTGTCATCGCTTTTCACCGAGAGAGGTGAGGATGCAGCACCGGCACTGCTGTATTGTAAATGGTACTACTGGCTTCATATAAAATGTAGAATGAATAGAGATGTAAAATATGGAGAAAAAAAGAAGATTTTTTGCGTTGAGTAATTATTTGTTAGCGAGGGTGTCAGAATCATTGTCTGTTGGCTTGGCACTCTGTGCATGTAGTAAGTACACATTTTTCCGGGGATGCTTCATCTCTCCCTCCGGTTAATTTTCTGGGGTGCTCTGTTGTTCTCGCATTAAGTTTTATACTCGTGGCAGAGTGGTGGTGGAATAGTAGTAGTCTAATTTGCATAGCAAATTTTATTTCTCGAGAGATTTCTCTGACGCCTTTTTACACATTTTTTTTGGAGAGATGGGGAATTGGAAGATGGTGTGCATAGATGGAGTAAATTAGTGGCAGGATCCTGCTTTTTGTGCGTTTTTTTGACGAGTAATTAGTTCCGAATGTTGCGAGAGTAGGGATTTCTTTTATGAGGTGGTGGTGTGATGTGATGATTGGTTATTTTTTTAGAAAATATTTTTCTTTCGTTGAATTCAAATGGTTTGGTATTTTAGGTATTTTGCGACAGCTGTGTGCGTTCCAAACAAAATAGTTTAATTTCTCCGATGTCTGATCGATGACAGCCATCTCGTCTGTTTTTATTGGGATCTTTCTTGTTTTGTATGGAAACAGTTTATTTTGAATGTCATTTGCGATTGGAGATTATTATGATTAAACGGCAAATCGTAACAATCGTACTAGAGCACGTATATAGATTTGTACACAATGGATTGAGGCGGAAAGAGAGATTGAAAACATCGTATCGTTTTTTGTCGATATTTTTAGGGATTTACACACACCATCTGACAAAGTGTACACGGAAGGGATGAAAATGAGGCAGGTTGTGTTGTGGAGGATCAAGATTTTTTCAAATTTTGATTTTTCATACTTTTCACAAGAAGAAAAAAATGCATCCCATATTGTGAAAGTTGAAGGAAAAGGCTTATCGGTCGGGTGATACGATCACGATGATAGTTTCTGTGAGTGTGATGTAAACTGGCAAATAGGATTGGTAAAAAGCTTTATGTTGTGTGTGTAAAAGACCACATATGTGTGTGTATATGTTTTTCATAATAATTCCGGATGAATAGAGTCAATGGATGAAAATATGAAGCTGATTTGGAGATATTCGGGGGATGATATGAGGAATTACGACAGTGAACATGAAACGGGTTTCAGAAGAGATTGGAATAGGCATTTTATGAAAAGTGGTAAAAGTTTATCGTGTCGAGTGTATACTGATCTGTTTCTAACATGAATATATGTTGTGATTTGATGGATTGCTTTTTCTACTGACGGATATCTGGGTGGATCATTGTGATGGGGCTTGGTGAATGAATAGATTGTCATTTCGTGATGGTATAACTTTCCCCAACCATTTCTAATCGAATCTTTGTATTTTCAATATGAATGCAATCCTGTAATTGCCCCCACTTAATAATAAATAATAAAGGATAAACATTCTTTTATGGAAATACACTCCTTTCTCTCTGAACATATGCATCGTTTAGAATGAATCAAATGCATAATATTGCGAGAAAATTGACGACAATAAATAGAATCCACTGAGCTGGAAAAGACATGTCCTCTTCACCGGAGAAACTTGATGCTGTGATGATCAATGATGAGCCGTGCGTAAGCCCAAAACATGAGTAGAAAACCCCAAAGGATCAATCTTGCTTTCTTGACAGGTTAACTTCCTCTGGTTTCGTTGTTTGTTTTTTCAGTAGAAAAAATCTTGACCAAGATTATTATGATTTCTATCATAATATTTTTTGGAAATTATCTTAACACAGTATGATTGGGGTGAAACGAGATTCCTGGAAAATGTGATTGTGGAGAAGGAGATAGATAGTTTGTTTATAAAAAATTGAATTAGCTTAATGTATTTGTGGAGGATTATTAAACCTGACGTTTGAGAGAGTTACTTAAAAGCTTAGATACATGAGTTGCTTATTATTGGTCATTATGGCAGAAATAGGAAGATGAGTGGTAGGGCATTATTAAGCTTATTTTACCAGCGTCATCATTATTATCGTTCCACGAGAAAATCCTCTTCTCAGGATGATGAGTTATATGGACAAATAATGATTATGTGTCCTTTTTCTTTTGAACTTGATACGTTGGGATTCTCTCTTGACTTTCTGTTCGTGGTGCGGGAGACAGACGACATGCGAAACAAAAGGTTTTTTGGGGAGTGAGGGGGATTCTAGTATAACGCCTATTTGGTTATTATGATTATGACTATAATATTATATACACGAATATGGAGGATTTTGAGTTTTGAATGATTATTCTGTGAATCCAGTTTATTAGCACATCTCTGCATTCTTACAACGTGTCGTAGTAACAAGTTTAGTTGTCAAGTTGGTTGGTTTCGTGTCATCATCATTTTCTCACGAGAGAGCTCGAATTTTAAACCTTGTTCATTTTCATCTTTCATCTTGGATTAAATTGAATTGAGTCACATTTCAAACATTCTGTTAGGGAAAAACTGAATAATAATAAATATGTAGCAGCAGTGTTTCGTTTTCTTAAAAGATTCACTAATCATATTGCTTAACAAGGCATGTTACAAGTGACAATATTTCAGAGAAAATCAAGTACTTCCAGAGAAAATGTTTGCTACGAATTCCCTTTTTGGGAAATGAATTTTTTCGAGGTAGGGAAGGGCGGCATATAATTCGGGTTTGCCGTGTCTGCTGGTGTGTATACCCGCATATATGCCTAATGTGTATTCGTCCTTATATTTTTTACATAGGATTTTCTGTGTTTCCTTCTTTTTTCGAGACAAAGACTAATGAATAAGTAGCTTTGAATTAGTCACAAAGCCTATGAGATATCGAGTTGTGCATTTCAGACACAGAGAGAAAGTTACAAAGTCACCAAGTCTCTCTCTTGTTGATTAACGGTGCTTCTTTCACTTATTCAATTATCATCGCTTGCATTCCAAGAAAAAAAAAAAATTTTGTGGGTGAAAACGGAAGAGGCGGGTAGAGAGTCAGAAGTGGAATGCGAATATATGAGTGTGTGCTCAAGACACAAGAAATAATTCCGGTTGTAGGTATTACGACGCATGTTTATTAGACAAACGCGTTTGTCTAAAGTATTTATACAGAAAATTCAGGAATGTCCAGTCTCGAAAGGAGGATGAGCAAGTTGAAGAAACGAAAAAGGTAGAAATAAGTGGGGATGATGAGTAGAAAAAGGCATGTAACGAGTGGAGATTTGCTTGAAAACTTTCACTCACCCACCCACCCACACTCTCTCGGTTTTCGTGAAGCAACACAAGGATACTTTTACTAATCATTAATATAGCTTATGTACACAATATCGTGTTTTTTTTATTCAGAAAAAAACCTTTATTACATTCAAAAAAGTCCCTTTTCTTCTATTTGCTCATTGAGCCGAAGAAAATCCCCCAAAAAAAGAGAAGAACGAGTGAGCATTTCGTTGATTGTTAGTTGTCCTCTACGTTGACTATTTCCACAGTTAACAGATCATGACGGATCTTTTTTTTTACTATTTTTTTGTCTCGAGACAAGAGAGAGAAAATGAAAGAAAAGAGAGCAAAAAGCCATGTAACAAAGGTTGCCTTGTTGATCTCTCCTGGGAAAGGCTTTCTTCGCTTTCAGGTTGTCCGGATTTAAGTGTTTAAATTACGGCAACATACAAGATAGCACAGTTGAAGGTTGCTTTTGCGTTTTTTAAATCGCTCAACAAAAAGTGTTGCGATATCTTTTTTTTTTGGATACCGGATACCGTTACGATGCATTTTTTCGTAGGAGTAGGACTGTAGGATGACGAGTGCAGGACAATTTGTGTTTTTTATTGTACGACAGAAAAGAAAAAGAGGTTCAAGATGATTAGAAAGAGTGTTTGTAGATATCTGGATATTTTTTGAGAGAGAGCCTGTTAGGGGATAAAAAATGTATAAGATGTTTTGTATAATCCTCATGGGATGTTAGACATACGAGCAAACGTACTTAGATGTTACTGCTTGCCTCATTTGAAGTTCAAGTAGAGGATAGGGAAAAATATCATGAGAGATTGGTTAGGAAGGGAGAGGGTAGTCTGGTAAGCTAATATTTGATTTTGATGTGATGAATCCCGCGCTATCTATTTGCATTCGTGTTTGACATAGATACATATATGTACATCCACGTTTTCAGTTTTTTCGGTATTATAAAATCTTTTATACATGGAAAGTATACATGAAATTGAGAAATTTTCATAAATGATTCGATGTAAGCGTAAAAAGAGAAAATGCGTACAAAGAACTACTAGAAAACAAATGAGAACAGGAAATTATGTCGTGGTGAAAGTAGTGCCGTTATGATTGTAAAGGTTCCGGACTAAAATTTATTTTTCTCCAGTTTATTAAATAGTGTGTGTAGAAAGGATATACTTATCACGGATAAATCCTGTAATGATCATCATTTACTAGCATGGTAGTTGGCAAGAAAAAAAAAGAATAACCACTAAAAATGGATTTTTCAGGGCACAAGCGTCTTGTATGCAAGTTCATGTTCTGCTGCAGCTGAAGAGAGGAAATCTGATTTATTATTACGATTCTTTAATCAATGACTACTTGATGATGCGCGATATTTTCCTTCTTTGTTGCACACATGTTTGTGCTATTGAATGGTCGTGTTTTGGAGACATAGTTAAATAATCATGATGTTGGGTGATGTATGAATATATATCTATTATTCATTAATGTTGAGAAAATTTATATTAAAAATTGTTATATAAATATGTAAATTAGAATTAGAAGGAATTAGAAGGATAGCAACACGTCAAAAAGTTCCGTTTTGTTTAGTTGGATTGTATTTTTTTCTTGCTTTACTTTTCAATCATATTTTTTGTTGCATTTACTATCTATTATTTAAACGATATGAAAAATTGGGCTACTAATATTGTGTGGTATAGAGGCCGGCGTACTTTTTGGTTCATTATCTATGCCAACCATGTAAATTAGTAAATTTGTAGAAAAGAGACGCATTTTTTGTTACTTCCGGTTTTTCCTGATTGTTTAGGAGAATATGGATGCATAAGGAAACGAGTGAAGTTGACTGAATGACTGTGTGACTGATTTTTCGGGGATTTTCATTTTTTGAGTGACATGAGCTGTACTGCTGCTTTTACCCTTTTTTCTTTGTATTTTTTATGCAACGTGAAAAAGAGAAACTTGTGCTTACACTTGCAACTTGGAACACGTGCATTTTCCTAGTGTCTACTGCTCAATGAGATGAATGAGACACAGAGAAAAAATAATATAATGAATTCAAGATAAATTAGGTCTCATTTATTATCGGTTACTTTACTATCGCGGGATGAATAGAAAGAGCTGGCGTAACTGACGGAGATACACAATTGCGTATTAAGGCAAATGGAAATGAGAGCTACTTTCTCGCGAGGAGATACATGAGAGGAGCGTTATTATTTGGGATTGACAATGTCAGTATCTTTTTTAAAGAGGATAGGCAGAATGCATTATGGCGTATATTTTGTTTGGAATGGATGCTGTTACAAATTACACAGTTTGGTGTGGGGAAGATGATTATGCGATGTGAATGGGAGAGATTAATTGTCTGCCTCTCTGGTTGGTTTGGAGTGTGAGGATTTTTTGGAGTTGGTGTTTGCGGACGGGTTGTTTTTCTTTGTATTTGAGAGCGTACTAAATAATTTATTTTGCTTCGTAGAGAGAACGAAAACAAGGAAATGAATTGGGATGAGATGATGCGAGGATGAGTGTTTGAGTAGTTAACAAATGAGATGGATTGGGTTTATTATTGCTTTTTTGAGGTGGTGTTTGATCTGGTTTGGATATTGATACACTGGAATTTTGAGATGATGTGAAAGTTAAAGAGGAAGATCGTGTGGGTGCAAATTATAACTAACGTAATTGTTATTTTTATGAGTAGGGTTTAATATGAATATTTATTTGCAGGATGGCTGGAAGTGATGGGAGAATTGGAAGAATGGGGTGGTTGAGTGAATTAATTATGAGGAGGATGATTCCTAATTAATTATAGTTGGGGGGAGGGGGTTAATTTTTTTGGCTGTTTGGTGGTGAGACTTGTTTCATCGCTTTTTAAATAATTACAGATTTTTTGTATATTAAAACGACAATCAAAATATTAAACATGCCTGAAGCTTGGAAGTTATTTCATGAATGCTTTGACCGTTTGCAGGCAAGCTCACCAAAGTAGAAGTCAACAGCAACAGCAACACAGCAACAACAGCAGCCAAGAGCATATGAAATAACTGTTCGTTTTTGCCCATGAGACTTTTTCATTCAACGACTTTTGTCAACCTTATTTCACATTCAGCTAATTATTTACTTCGAAGGTCGATTAAATCCACGTAAATGACTATAAGATTTTCTGAATCAAAAGCAAATGATTTTCGAATTTGTAGACATGTTTGTTCTCATTTGTTTGTTGAAAACGTCTGCTCACTTTTTCTCACGGCGACAACTCTAAATCTCACGTACATTTTTAAAAGCGCAGATGCCACTTATATTATTATTATTATTATTATATTAAAGATTATTTATTAGATGCAACTTTTAAAAATCTTTTTGGTAATAAGTTACTACAAGGTCGATTAATTTCACTTTTCTAACAGCCATAAAATTTATTTTTGAACAAAGAGAGCTATCTCGACGTATGTATTTTTTTCACTACTCAAAAAATATTAAATATTCTCTCATTCTCATCTCGTTTGTCATTCATAGTGGCGACACCTGCGCTACTACATCTTTATTTACACCGACTGAGCCATACAAACTTGACAGGTTAAATGGGCTCATCCGTTATATTTCTTTCTTGCATATATTCCCGTACATTTGAATGTAGCTAAATTAGCATATTTTTGCATAATATGTATGTGTACAAAGTTAATTGGCAGAGTTAAATGGTCTGAAAATGGATAGGATATGATAATGGTTTTATGGAAAGTAAATGAGGATGCGATTGTGTGTCAAACTTCAACTTGCTCAATGAATTTCTTTCTTCTCTTCATCCCAAAATCTCTCCTCTAGTTCAAATAATGAAGTTATAGCGCATACCAAATGAAATGAGGATAATCGATTCACATGCAAATGCATTGTAATAATTTTTCTCTGTGCACTTATGCATGCTATGGTGAACGGTGGCATCTAAAAAGGCAGAGAGTGATTTACAGTAGGGATCAAAGGAAGCAGAGATGAAGATGGGAAACCAACAGAGGAAAAAGGTTCATCAAATCAGAACCAAAAAAACGTTACTATTCTGTTTTCATGCCTTTTCGACTTTTTTTTGCTGGTCATACGGTTTACATAGGGTAGGTTCAAATATACAGCGTCGAGAACATGACCATCTGGAAAAGCAAAATTGCGGTGAAACATCAAATAATATATTAATTTGATTAGTATTATTGTACATTATGCATCATCGGTAACGTTTTCACATGACTGATTTCTTACTTCTTCAGATGCTTTTTATTATGATGACACGGTTTTTGTGCTTTTTGTGGTATTTTTTTGTGATATTTCTGGATGTCTAAATCAATGATGACCATGATACATAGGTCGTTCAGCTTCAAATGAGACACCTATATAACATTTTTGTTGATTGGTCGATCTTCACCATATTTTCCACAATATTTCCTTTGCTCAATGTAAATTTTTCCCACATGGTCACTAGACCCCTGATTTCCATTTCATAGAACTATTGGGTCAGACATATCAAAAAGTCAGAATTGCACATGTTTTGTTTAAGTTGTGTTGAACGGTGTGATCCTTTTGGTACTCACTGTAATTACTTCAATTTTGTTGTGGGCTAATAGTATTGCATGTATGTTTCGTATTCAGTAATAATTTTGCCAAGAAAATCATCACATCCGTTTTTGTACAACGAAATGTGTTTCCTCGATCGAAGTTTGCGCATTTGCATTTTTCTTAGGTTAGAATTTTAGGAATCCACCCACAGCAGTGAAGGGATACTCCTAACTTCTCATATTATATTCTCTAAATGGAGGTGACAGACCCCTTCACCTTTTGTGCTATCTGTCCAATCCTCAACCAATTGTACTTCTCCAGTACCTTTTTTACTTGCTCAACGTATGGGTCATTTGTGCCAGTTATTGGCTAACGATGCTTGTTTTGATTGTGGCGGTCCATAATACCAGATGCAAACTTTTTGCAGCATTTCTGAATTGTCAGAAGCTAGGAAAACTTTTGCTGAAAAAATTGTCTAACTGTGCCTCTATTTGTCTGAGTGGAAGCTCTTCAAAGTATAAGAGCTTGATCCGAGTTCTCTGCTCTTTATTTTAAATATACTCCATGTTTGCTCTCGTGATTGTTACTTCCACAACAAACATTGTAGAATAGTTTGCTTCAGCATGCTGATAGCTTAGACTTTGAGCTATCTTATCGTATTCGCATCCAGTATATTCATCATTTTTCTTTTGAGATATCAGGTGACAAAAGTGTCTCATTTTGAGCTGAATCCCCTATGTGTATTTTTGTGGTAAAGTAACAATGCTCCTTAGAGTTTGAACAGCATGATTTTTTCATATGGATCAACTAAAACGTAGAAAATTATTTTAAAAATTGTGGATTATAGCTTGTGTTGACGTAGTTTTTACGATGATCTATCAAAAAAATCTGCTAATTTTTGGAGAAATGTGTCTTCGTTTTTTTCTGTAAAATTGTGTTTTTCCAAATTATTGCTCCAAATGCTTTCGAATTCCTTGCTTGATGACTGTGCAAATATATGTAAATCTGAACAAGTGAATCTTTAAATCACCAGTTTAATTTGGCATTAAAATATGGACGCAGTTCTTTACATTTCTATTCAATCCCTTATATTTTCTTTGAGTCCGACTATCTTCCATGATTTAAAACTAAGAAATGATTGATTGATTGAAAGTAAATAAGATATCCAGCACGTTACAATTTTCAAAATTCTTCTAAATAACCATCCTTCAAGACACGCATTGAGCTCATAACTCATACCCTCCAAATTTTGAACTCTACACAAACGATTAGTTCATCTCCAAAATGTTTTTTAGATGAACTATTTTTCCGAGTATCCAAACCCTAAAATAAACAAAGATTACAAGAGAAAATGCTTCCCTTGATAATGGTTCTTAACGCTTGCCCCTTTACCCCATAATTACTATTACTACCATACCATCAACTATCCCGTTATTGGATATCGCACTTATCGTGAGACAACAAAAAACTTTCTCGCACAATCATTATGTATTCAAATTACATCATCCCTTTATACAAGAAATGAAGTTCACATTATCGTCATCATTGAAACCACATTCTCGAACTAATTCGTAAATACAATTTAAGGACATCATCCCATGGGGGTAGGTCCATGAAATAAACTTTAGAAAATTTTCAGGTCTAGGTCCCAATTACGTTTTTCACCACCACCGATTAGTGCACTCTCATCACATGTGTATGCATATCTTTGTCCAATATCCATGTACATATTCAAAAAGCCATTGTGCTGTACAGTGCACGCGTTTTGTATAACGTGAATTTGCTAAAACATGATGGACAAAATCATTTTTGTTAATCCGGTGATGATACGATGTAAATGTTAAACTGAATCAATGCAGTAGCGACAGCATCACGGATGATGATGAAACACACAATAAGATTGAAAATGCATATGCATCCTGTCACCCATAAAACATTTTTCAACCCTTTTGAATCTAATTTACATAGAGCAATTGAATGAAGCATTTTCCATCTTTATTTTTGTTTTGTTCGTGGTCTGCTGTTTGATGACAATATACACGTATACAGCAACACAGATTTTGTAGAAAAAAGTCATGTAGAAAATGCATGTAATTTACAAGTAACAGGAATCGGAAGGAAGCTCTTTGCATATTTAGATTTTAAGTCAGTGGTGGATGATATGTAAGGGAAACACTTTTTTCTAAATTTGTTGTGGTAAATCTTCAGGGAGTAATAAAATCCTGGCTTTAGAGTGCACGAGTGCATACGTAAGATCATGAATATTTCCTACCATTTTGAATATGATCCGCACCAGCAAAGTTGTTATGGTGGTGGTAAATATATTTATGGTAATGACAAAAACTTATTATTATGCGCTGCATAGTGCCACGATCACAGAGTATTTTCTCCAGTAACATCTTTTCCCCGAGTGAAAGTCATAAAAATATGAAACCTATTTTCTTCATACGTCAGTAATAGTACACGGAGTAAAGTAACAAGTAGTAAACTACCGCTGCTGAATATATGCGATGCAAATGATTGTTTAAAATCTTTTACAGTTTACAGGAAAATAAAAGCTGGCGATATGCATAGGGATTTTTTTCCTAAAAGCTATGAAATGCAGTCGAGTTTTCATGCTAACCCCTATTTTTATGGATCTCCACCTTCAGTTACAAACAGTTTTTTATATCATATGGCAATGCATGAAAACAGTAAGTTCAAACGTTGACAATGTGTAAAAAGAAGGTCTCTTGAATTATTTCGCTTTTTTGAAAAATGTAGAATTAAACGAGCTGTAAAGTTTTATGGGATTTGATACTTCCGTCATTTATTACTCTTCTTATTCCTGCACGCGATTTCAAAATGGATTTTCAACAATTTTGTCATCATCGAATAAACAGTAAAAAGCAGACAACACCACACGGGTATCGGAAGAGTCAGCAAAGTTGTGAGCTCAATACGACCTTGCTTTGTAGCTTCCTCGTTTTATAGCGACGATTTAACATGTCTAAATTTATAGTGGAAACTATAAATAGTATTTTTTTGTGGAAACAATGTTTAGGTGAAATGTTTTACATGGAAGTCTCCCACCATTTTATTTATTGTTGTTTGATGCGGCCATGTAGACCTATGGAGTCAACTCACTATGTTTTTTTACAAAAGGAAACTCGAACTGTGCATCCTTTTATTTAAAATGATGCTCATTGTAAAAATTATGGACCCAATAAAACCATGAAGACCCGTGTGGGTTAAATAAATTCTATGTTTCCCCTGTTATTACACAGAGATTAGTACAAATGCTTTCTAAAAAACTATCATTAGAACGAAACCCTCTCTTTGTGCACTCAAAATGACAAGAATAAGTGTAAAAATCGTCATAATTTGAAATTTATGGGATACTCGTTTTTAATTTGACGCGTGGGGTCCATCTCCCTTGGATTTTTAAATTTCATTTTATTTTGTAAAGTGGCTTGTTATTTGGCTATTTGTATGTTGAAGTGTTTTTTTTTCTATTATGCCGTTATTTTTTTTTTGGGAATGGGGTGTTTAAAACGATTTTAATTGTTTGCCAATTATATGTTTATATATATTTCGAAAAATATACTTAAAGTGTCAAGTGCATGGGTGGCATGGTTTAGTAAAGTTTTAAATGGAAAACTTTCGAGATTTATGGTTATGGTGGATAGTGAATTGAGTGTGTGTTTGGATATGGTCGTTTGGACTTGTTTGCAGTTTTGAGTTATATGTACATTTACAGGGGCAAATTCGCCTTTCCAGTCGCAAAGATTGTCAGTGTTTCGATTTTTCTGACCTGCAAACCCGTAACAGTCCCGAACATGTGAACACAGAAAATGATGCCGTACAAAGACAATCCAGATCACCGTTACATGACACTAAAACCTCTTTTAACGCGTGTCCAAAAAAAGCTTAAGAATATCACCACGTGTAATAATATTCACAGACATCTTAATTAACCGTAAGGGCTCATTACAAGGCCTGCTCATATACAACCCTTTCTAGTTTCCAAATCAAACACACGTCATCCGATAACAATATCCAATCCGACACCATCGCACATCATTCATCAAATATTACACTATCACACACGTGCATAAAAACCATCATCACAAAATCAAAATGTCCCGTATTCCACCAACCAATATTTATATTGTTCTAAATCCCAAATATTAACACATTTCATACTTACCCCAGGCCCAAAGCATGCCACACCCGCTTACCCAAACCGTAAAACAAACAATTGAAGAAGTAACCTATCCTCCAAAGAAAACCCCTTGCAGTTCATTTACAAAACACGACAAGAAATAAGCGCACGTCAAAAATAAGCACGTGACCTTTCCGAACACTCATTTATTTGAAAAAATATTATTACGAATACACTTTAATTCTTTCATATAATTGGACACCCATGTAAAGCTCGTCTGCTCGTCACTTCTCGTCAAAATGTACACAAGCAAACATCGCACCAAAATTTCACAACAATCGCAACAAGCACACTTCTAAGATAACACATGACTGACACAAGATGAGATAGCAGAATGCGTGGTTTAAGGTTTAAAATCAAACAACATTGAAGACAGCAAATTTTTACTCGTTACTTAAAAACACATCCGTCAATCAAAAGCTAAAAAGAACTCAGTTAATCTGTTACGACACACCGTCACCGCGTTATCTAACCACCCACTTATTTTTTACCCATCAATTCATACACTTCCGGACAAGCGCCAAACGCCGGCATCCTACGAGCTAAAAAAACAAATAGTAATAGATCCTCTTTAAAAACATGATCTTCAACAATCATGATGACAACAGCCAGTGAATGCAATTCGATTTACAATGACAAGGAAAACACATCGGGGCAAAGAGAAACGCGTGCAGAGGATTTACAATGAAGTAATGAATATGAAATCAAGGTTCATTTCACAACCTTATACCATTAGGGATGCATAAAATAGGGTGATGTTATTTTTGAGAAATCGCTTTTTGATTGGTTTCACTGGTTCTTTGAATTGTTCACTAATGTAGCGGCGTGTTTTAGAAAAAACTAAGCTGCTTTGTCTAATCCCAGGATAATATTGATGTTTGCTACGATAGAGCAATGATAGGTTTTGAATTCGATTTTTGTTGTTCGATTTTTTATCAGCAAAAAATTCATTACCTGTGCAAAGTGCATTTCTACTGACACAACGAATGTGCTCATATCTTCCGAAAGTTACAAAAAAAAATTTCGCCATCCTCCCCCATCCCATTACATGTCATTAAAACACGTTTCTCCGATCTCAAGAACCTCATCTCCTCATCACTACCATTCAAGAGAACATAATTCCACATGCTTTTAGGCATGATTATCCTAATTCTTGTTCCAAAGTGCATTACTAAAGCTCATTTCTCCTCCACATACTACGTATTATTTTCATGAATCCCTTCAAAAAAAATATAAATCTGCATACAATATTTTCCCTTCTTGTTCTTCAAAAAGCGTTCAAGCACAAAGAAGAAAAAAATACAAAATACATACAACCTCTGAATAACATTATGTTTCTCATTTACTTAGATATATATTATGTATCGTTTGTACACTGGACCAAAATAACATTTATAGTGCGATCATCATCTCATCATTCAAGACATAACCAAGTGTGTTGTCTTCCCGTTTCCCTTCTTGTCTCTGGTTGACTGCATCCACTTGAAAACAATTCAACATGACATGCTCCTATTTTTCAATCCACAATGCAATTATGATTCTCTCAGCCAAACAATACGGCAGAGAACCTCTGACTCGTGCCACAACCCCTTTCACTTTTCTCCACAATTTTCGCATAAAGGACGACAACGAGAATAACACACGCTCTCTTTCCACCTTTTATTGTTGCTTACAGCGTTGCTCACAAGACACGCAATATTATCTACTCCACGCTGTGACGACACGCGCGTTTACTACTTATCCATTCTTAATTTTTTTCATGGACAATGCCAAAAAACCCAATTGACATAGCAACCAAAAAATTGTATTCCATCTCCCAAATGCAATCTCTTCGAGAAAGCCTTATTGTGATACTTTTTATCTTCTTGTCGATATGCACGGAATGATTGGGATGAGTCGACTTCGATGGGATGATAATAAGAACGATCGATTATTTTCACGCAGAAGGTCCGCGTAATTTATCCAAACATGGAGCTTCTGCTGTGTCCTTCATTTTCTCTAAAACCAACGTAATTTAAATGGTTTTATCATCCTCTTCAAAATAAAGCTACTTCAGAAGAGGAGGAAACATGCTGTTTACGTTACATATGTAAGTGGTCTATTAAAAAAGATTGAGCTCCTCACAACATTTCAGAATATTTCAAACCGTGACACAGCTCCTCAGAACATTTCAGAATATTTCAAACAGTGTCAGAGCTCCTCAGAACATTGCAGAATATTTAAAACAGAGACAGAGCTCCTCAAAACATTTCAGAATATTTCAAACAGTGACAGAGCTCCTCAGAACCACTCAGAATATTAAAAATGGTGCCAGAGCTCCTCAGAACATTTCAGAATATTTCAAACAGTGTCAGAGCTCCTCAGAACATTTCAGAATATTTCAAACAG
>JAQIWO010000329.1:0-15724 GCA_034695405.1 Entomobrya muscorum
GTTCTCTCTCTTACTTTGTGTGTGCGTACAGACGAGTAGCTGCTTCCTGCGCTATGGCTTTACGCGCGCGGTCTCCGTTTCAATAATTGTTTAATTAAGGGTACTAAATATCTGTTTTACAGAAAAACTTTTATCACATCTTGATCTACGAAGAAAAGCGATTCTGACAGTGCTAATGAGAACTCTCAACTCATTATACACTTGGGTACTATTCCTTGTGAGTAAATCCTCCAATTTGTACTAAAAGCTGGATTCACAAAAACCGGCTGATTATTGCATGATGATTTATCAAGCTGGAAACAGTTTTCCGGTGTCTAAAACTAACTATCAGTTGGGGCCGACGCCTACACTCTGGTTATTAACACGTTAAAATCATGAATCGAATTCTTCGCATATAAAAATCTTGTGGAGGTAAAAGAAACTGATTCGAGTGTGAAATTCTGACCCTGTTAAAACGATCACAAGATCACGTAAAGAGCAACAAATAGGTGTAAGGTTAAACTGAAGGTGATTGTAAAATTGCGAATAATTTAAACTTATGATCGTAGGAAGAACTATGTGACGGGAACACAAATAAATGTAGATGAAATTTATATGGAAAATAATATGGGGTAAATTGAGATATATGCATTCCAAAAATTAAAAAAAAACTGAAAAGAAAAACAGAGAGAAGCAACTAGTAACCTGATCTCCATTATTCCCACAAATCAACTTGTGGTTACGACCCCAAAAAATATTTCCTCCGAATCTTCCAAATCATTTTTCATCAACGCTTCATTTTATTTAAAAATAACACAAACACAACCTTCCTGCTCAGACTACCAGCCTACCCGATATATTTTTCACGGTAAAAAGTTATTCCTTGAAAAGCCCAAGTCCTAAAAACAAATGGGAATACTTACCCGTATCACATTACGAAACGTAGATGATCAACATGCCATTTTCCTATCTACAGTTCTTCTACAACAAAGCTTTCAGAACATTTCATAAATTCCCTAAAACCGACAGAATGACAAGCTACATACCCACCTTCATTATAACTCATTCGATAGAACACAAAAGATTATTTATAAAACGGTAAAAACACGCGTAACAAACATCCCCTTTAAGAATCTTGATTAATTCCTCGAATACTAGATGAAATCAAAAACCAGAAGCTAACCCATTAATTAAACTGCAACTTTCAAAATATATCTCGATACTCACGTCAAAACACACGTGTTAGGCTTCCCATAGGATATTATCTCCGCTTCACTCATTACCGCCTGTAATTAAGACACTTCAATTCAGAAGAGCCAATAAGTCATTTAACCCCTTACACCCAAATAAGCTCTCGGGAATTTCCCGGTGACAAGAATTTCATGACATTTCAAAACATGACTCATATCGTATCGAAATTTACTAGGATTTCCATTCCACCATCAACAAAATTCCACGTTTTATGACGCACCACAGGATAATATTATAGCCGATGTCACAGGGAACTAAAAGCTCATCATTCGTTTTCATCTCTGATTTCACATCACACGCATAACACAAAACTCACTATTCCGCAATGTTCAATAGCTTGAATTCTTCCCAGTTCCGATGATAATGAACGGATTAAAACCGCATCTCCTTTACCAAGAAATAGAAGATTCCCCTTTCATTCTAAGTTGAATAAATTTATATTCAGCCAAAGTGCTCACCAAGTGAAGATTTAACAAAGAGCTTTTAGCATCCACACACGCATCATTGTTTCTCACAATGTCCATAATCAAATAGCTTCCAAAAAGCTTCCAAACTGGAAATTGTATCATAATGCAGACATCCAATCTATAAATTGCATTCAGACAACTCTCATCTTTCATCAGGGTTTTAGTGCTTATTATATGCAGAGAATATTGATATATTATGCATAAGTACTATGCAACTCATTCACATGCAATATAAAAGCATACAAAAACAATTGTAAAGTGCATGATAACTGCTTCATTACGAATGATTATTTATCATAGCACACCAAACAACAATATGCGTTGAAAAACATTTATTATGATTCTGTTGAGCACTTTTAAGTATTCGGTTGAATTTAAATATAAAACCCCGTTTTTAATTGTGAAATTGTGTATAATTACCTTGTTTACGTAATAAAAGCTTCAATGTTGCTCGCTTTCTCGAGCGTTTCTTCTTGTTCATCATCCTGTATTTCATTTTTGCCAAAAAAAACTCTTCCCTATTCAAAATAAATATTGGAGCAGGTTAATGGCAAGGTGCATGCGACTTTGTAAGATTCAACGTAAAAAGCTTGATGGCTGACTTGTCTTTAATAACGTGAAATAAGTGTACATAAAAACTCAAGCGTAAAGAAACTGGAGCTCTGTGAATATTATGAACAGACAGACAGATAAAAAGGTGTAAGAAGCAGTGCTTTTGTTGGTGACTGATACGACCATGATAAAAATTGAAAGGATATCAGCTTTTTGACTAAATGCAATAATAGATTCGTGCTTTGTTGGATGGCCAAGCCTTTTAAGCTATGTATGCTTATTTTGATGTTTTTCTATTTTGAAGGGGATATTCTTTATCATAGTAATAATAGCTTATTATTACGGGCATGATGAGGACGGTACGTTACGATGTTCGAGTAAAACTAGTTTCCTTGTCGGGAATGGAGAAGTATCGTCTTTCCTGTGGCTCCCACACAAACAGCTGAGGGAAAAGTTAGCTTTAGCCAGAATGACGCCAGTTGAAGAACGAGATGATGATACAGAAGGATAATGGATAATGATCATCATGGATATCATGACATTTGTTGCTTTAAAAAAATATACATAAAATACTATTGCCTTTATTCGAGTTTCTAAAACGAGAAGACTTACAATATAATTTGGATTCATAAAAGGTATAAATGCAGTCATATTTACAACAAATAGAAATCGATTGAATCAATATATTGCCAAATTCACTTTCCCATGGACTATAAACTATGAGCTTTTCGGTGTTTTTATAACAGGTTTTATAATATTGCGACTTGCGGGGTGATGTGAAAGTGTCCCTTATGACTATTACGCCATTGTAGTTCCCATTCTATCATAATTTCCGCAACTGGAGGTTTTCTATGTAAATCTTTTTTCTACTGCTTTGAGTACTCGCCGGTGAGTTTGGATAAGTAGAAGGGTTTCCTAAATGTCGCTTATGACGAAGCTTCTGTTTATTGTGACTTTTATGGGAACTACGTGACTTGGATTTTAAGAAGATAAAAAGGAAAACTTACAGCTCCGGAAGAAATGCGGCAAAGGAGCGAGACCAATTTCATAATGGACCAACTTCAGAAAAACTGAATGGAAAAGCAATAATGCTCGAGCTAAATAATAATAAAATGTGATGCTAATTGCTTTTTCCGGGGAGATATAAATAAACTGGTGCTCATTTACGGAGATCATATGAACAAAAATTCAGGAATTCTAAACGTTCGGATTTTCTCATGGAATTCACACATTTTTATGAATGGGCAGTGTTTTGTTTGCAGTCACTTTATCATGTAATTAATTTAATGAGATTGTTCATCACAAGAGTTTTGCCTTTGTTTCGTGGTGATTTCTAACGCTTACTTGAGCACTGCAGGAGAGATATAAGTTATGAAAACGGGATCTATTAAATTATTTTTACTTCTTAATCTGCAGAGAAAGTTTTTTTTAGATCTTTTACTGTGAATTTTTATTTTAAACAGGTCCGGATTCGGGACTTGATTGTAGATGAGAGTGGACAGAGAGTGTCAGAGTGGACGAATTTTTTTTCTATAAACTCACTTGGATACTTTTATTTTTGGAATTCACACAAAACTGCTCTCTGGACAATGTGGACGAGAGGAATTTTTTGATGCAATATATTTGATTTTAAAAATTCGATTCAACATGACTGGATAAAGAAGAAGAAATCAGTGAGAAATAGTTGAGTTGACTCAGGTGTGAAACTAAATAGGACGTTTTAAAGTACGCCAGTTAAATCACTAAGCGGACTTCGTTTATAACGGAATGCAATTATAGCGTATTGAATGGAAGTGCTATTTTTTGCTTGGGATAAATATTCTATTAGCAGCAAAGTATCTGTTTGGGTAAGTTTGGGATTCCTGGGACTCGGGATTTCGGGATTGAAATGTGACGTAAGTACGTTGACTTTTTATTTAGTTTATTAAAAACTTTTGAAGAGGATTTCTTTTCGGTTTTTAATAATATTTGTATTCATTAATCATTACACATTGAGCGGTTCCACAGGATAATATGTTGCGTGTTACAATAATATCATTTCATTAAAGAAAACCCTTACTCATGATTAATGTGTTTACCACATAAATCATCAGATTGTTCACATAGTTTATTTGAATGTCCCTATCGACAATGCCAATGTCTCCCACAGGAACTGCAATAGGTCTCATCGACATCAACTCTCTTCTCAGGTATTTAGGTCTAGCCGTTCCAAACAACTGCTTTCTCCATCGATACAACACCTTACAAGAAGATGAAAATATGAAACTCCCCACCTGCAAACACGCCATCGTAAAACCAAATGCAATCACTGCAAAACTTGTTATCAGCATGTACACATTACTTGGAAGATACTTCCATCCCACTATACTCAAGTTAATGGCGAGCAACAAAATGAAAAATGCTCCACCAAGAAAACCCCCGATGAAATACTTGAGCATTTCGTCTATTAAGTACATGCCCAAACGGAGTGACCCATACAATTTGACATGCGAGTGGTTTACCTCCATTTTCTGAAGATAAAGAATAATGGTAGCAGTGACATGTGTCGTACTCAATAGCAAAACTGTTAATGTCGTTACGTATGACACGGAACACTGATACGCATGCAATGTCACACAATATCTAAATAAAGTTATACACAAATTATTGTGAAAACCGGTGTCAATATTTGGGGAGGAGCCCACAACCCGCAATATAAAATAGACAGGATCGCAATTCTCGTGAACCATAAGTAAAGGAGCCATAGTTGAAAGGGATGTGAAGGAAATGAGCGCGTTGGCTGCAAGGAGCCCAATCCAATCAACTTGACCATCTCCGGGTTGAATGATCTTTAATACTTCCAATGTGTAAGTTTGGAGAAAGTGCGGATTTTGTTTGAGGTTTTGGGTCAATCTTGGTTCGACCGTGACACGTATGCCCCAATTTGTAAATGAGGTTAATTCCAGACCATACAGTATCAGAACAGCGCTCTCTAAGGTGACGATAGGGACCAAGAATACTTCAATAAGAGAAATGATCAGAACGTTAGTCCAAGGAAAGAGTTTGGGAAAATAGATTAGTGCGTAGAGTAGGACTGGGGCTGCGATAAAAATTGCGAGCCATTGAAGAATAACTCCAAAGAAGAAAGCGGGAAAGAGCTTTCTCTTTTTATCCAGAGAGAACTCCCACTGCTTGATTTGGTCATTCCAGGATACACAGATTGGGTGACAAATTTTGGAAACCAGTCTTGCGTTAAGCTTGTTTGTGCTGAATAACAAATTGGTGGGCATAGTTATTGTACAGGTTACAGAAGGCAACTTTCTATCTTATATATTCTTATAAGCTTTATAATACGAATAAATACTACTAATGCCGCTTTAAGTCAGGTTTAATTAACAATGTAAGTGAACAATTAATGTAAGAACAAGGATGTGCAAGGACATGCTAAGAAAGTAGCTGAAGCACTAATGAAACTGCTTAGACCGTATATATATAGTATATATAGTGCATTTATAGGACATTTGAGGTAAATATTTATAGTGTATATATGTATAGTACATATATAGTGTATATATAGTATATATGTAGTGTATATATGTATAGTATATATATAGTGTATATATGTATAGTACATATATAGTGTATATACGTATAGTACATATATAGTGTATATATAGTATGCATATATATTAATGGTATATGCCGTATACATACACATACTGTATAGGAAAATCTCTTGGTTGACGGTATCGCCCGTAACTCAGGCCCAGGTTGACCAATCGGAATGAAACTTGCAGCATTCAGATGCTGAGGCTTGGAGCTACCTGTGTACTAAATTTGAGCTTTCTAGGTCAAAGGAGTTCGGAGTTATGGAAGATACGGACGGACGGACGGACAGACATGACGATCGCAATAAGCAGCTTCATAGCTTCAGCTACTTAATAAGTATCAAAAGGCCGTATAAACAAGGATTATTTTTGTACAAGACACACGAGAGTTTGAAGCACATTGAAAGCTGGATTTTTTATAAGCTTTGGAGTTTAGTTTCCACATCAATTTTAAATTACTTAAAGTAAAATGGTTTAGCCTTAAAACTAGCTGCAGATACATAATTTGCGAAATTATAAGCGGAGGTATTTCACTTATTATTATTTTTACAAATCTATTCCATTTTTACTTCCTACGAGGGGGGACAAAAATCAGCATCGCAGTTTAAAATTTATTTTTCGAAATTACCTTTTTACGATTTAAATTACCTATCAAGGTAATCATAGATCCTGCTCATATCCGTAAACTCCCTGCATGCTCACATGTACTGGAATGTTTAGTCAACAAACCCGTATAAAACTTATTGCGAAATTGACGTTTCCTAAATTCTCAAAGTATACTGGCAGTAATAATATAATGCTTCCGGTTATTACCTTGATTGCCAAAAATTGTGCATTTAGGGAGTCCATTTAGCCTAGATAAAGCTTTATTTAAAAAAAAAGAAACTGGAATGCCATACGGAAACATTTACGGCTTATTTATAATTTATAATTCACGTGTACACTTTGTACTGTGAAAGGAGTTTTAGAAATTGTATTGTTCAAAACCACTGGCACGTTTTATAAATGCATAATTATTATGTTAATGATCTAATTGCGTTATTTATTTACATTAGAAGAAAACGCTGCGTGTTTGATGACAAGTGAAAAATAAAGGATGCAGTTGTTGATTGAAACGAAAAAATTGTAACTTTGTTTGCTGGCTACTGGTTTTTTTTTTAGTTATAACGGAGAAAACGTGCAATTAAATGTGTTTCGGGCATGATAAATTGATAAATTCGTTAGTTAAATTTGAAAGCAATTATGTTTGGTTTCGGCAAGCAATAGTGTCGTGAATCTATCAAAATAAGTAGCTAAGATGATAATTATTATTCGTTTTTACTATTGCAAACATGTGCATCTTGCATACTATATGATTGTAGCTGTGATAATATTTATGTAGACAATAATCATGTGTTGTACTTCAAGAGGTTTTTTAACTCCACGTATTTTGTTCCTAGACAAGCTCTCTGTTACGAGCGTTTCTTATAAGACTCTTATTTCTTACTAATTATTTATATGAACTTGAATCGTGACATGAATGGGTTCGTTCATCAAGTGTGCGTAAATTGCCTGGAGGGTATATAAGATGCGATTGTAAAATCTGTGAATCACGTAGTATTTAGCCTTGGGTAATGTTTTTACGAGGAAGTGCAGTAGCTGGAGAGTAGATCAAAAAGGAGATAGAAACGGGTTTCAGACGCCTTTCTTTCTCCTTATTTACGTATTACTACGAGGCTTAACGATCATACTTAAGAGATAATAATAAACATTCGTCTTGATTATTTTTGCCTGCGTCTTGGCATGTGTTAAGGTATATGCTGAAGTGGAGTAAATTGCCCATTTCAAAATGATAATTCGGAGGATTACATAATTATCCTCTTGACTAATACGACATTTTTATATTATAACCCAAAAGCATTAATGACAATTGACTATTGTTTTTCTCTGAGGAGTAGTTTTACTCTAGCCGTTTTCCCTTAATTAGCTTGACTTTCGACTCCTCGAATATTGACTTTGCGCTTTTCTAGATACAAGGATGCAACTAAAAAGCTCGCGTTTATTACTACTTTACTCTTTAAAAACACCGGTTGTTCGTCTGTTTGCCGTTGTTAGTTATGGGGACATAGATAACCAGATGAACTTTTTGAATAGATTTTCTGCCTGGAGCGGTTATTTTTCTTGAAGACACTTTCTTTGGATGCGACTATTAATTTTTTTGCGATAGGAAGTTATTACGAGATGAGGTAATATGATCACGTAGTAAATGGTTTTAAAACATATTTTTGTTGACCTTGAATTGCTAATACAACATCAGTTTTAGTGTAATTATATAAGCGGAAGGGGTGATAGTGTTGAGATTTTGAGATTACTTTTATTGCTTACCTGTTGCCAGCTTAAATCAGAACAGAGAAAAAGAGAAAGGCCTGAGACGACGCCTGGCGGGTATAGTTTTTTAAATGAGTATGTTCAGTATTTTTGAGTGAATGAAGGGCACTAGACTAGGTGCGTTTTTAAATCTACGTGACTTGGCTTGCTGATAAACTTACATAAAGTTGTATATGAAAGTTTTTATAGATAGCCGTAGAAACTGAGATTAAGACCAGGTAGGTATTTAGAATTGAGATCTGGACAATTGGCGAAATGCCTTTCCACACCGGCTAATATGTTTTGTAAGACAGCCCATTAGTGACGTGTGAGTTATTGGCAGTAAAAATTTAAGTTTTTACACCCTTCATTTTTTTGAAATACCGGTTCTATGCAATAAAGAGCTTGTGATGACGATTTTTATTGTGTATTGTCCAAGTCCAGTGTTTTTATTATTGCAACACTATCGGTTATTGGATAGGTGCACATCTATATTCGGTGTTTTTAAATGCTGGAAACATCTATAAAACTTATATTATGGAAATGAATGGGCTTTTATGTCACCACTGATCCAGAATACAAAAGAAGTCGCTTCCATAAATAAACAGAACATAGAACACAGAACAGAATTTAATTAAGTCGTTTTTATTTTTGAGAGTTGATTAGTTCTCGTGATCCGGTGAATTGGGTTTTTGTACGGGAGATCAAAGGGGATGAACCCGGAACCTTTTTAAGATCTTTTCAGCTTAAAGTTTTTATTTACGAGTTCTTAGGTTTAATTGAATTACTTTTTTTCATTTAAATTCTTTGTAAATACCTGAAAATTATCGAATTCGCCCCCGGCGGGAATATTAGTAAAGTAACTTAGGTTGATGACTAAAACTTGGAGAATTACAGTGTGTTCGCTGTTATTTATTAGAACTATGGCATCAATTTTATATAATAAGTGAATTTGTATTGGTCAAGGCTAGGGTCTGTTTTCCCAAGTCCTTTTCATGAGCTGTTGTGTAATTTGTATTAAATTTACATGTATTTTTTCGATTGCAAAATGGGAGTGCTGCCTGCCAATAAAAATTAGTCCTAAATAATTGTATTTCATTTAATTCGTGAAAATCTCTCTCTGTTAAAAATTTTGGAGCAAGACCTCATGTGCAAGATTCAATACAATCATGTATACAAATTTAGAAACATGTTCCGTATCAACCCGTCTCCACCAACTTTATCAAAAGATGTGTACAGTGAGCAGTTCAGGAGCCACACGATAAAATATAAGTTTAACATCATCATCATCATCCCATCCATGCCAGAGATGGAGAGAAACGGGAATAAACTTTCATTTTTCTTTCTATATCGGTTGGATTCCCAAAAAAAGGACACAGAATGCACTTGAGTTGAGCATTCCCCTTAAAACACATAGAGCTGCCATCCAGACAGCTCAGTTAGTCACCAGTTCTCCCATCGAAAACACACAGCTTCAAGCAGCCTTCCCACAGCTTTGAAGACTCAGTTTTCAGTACAAAGTTCAAGTAGTCACATAGTATTTATATATAATATATTTTTATTCACATAGTTCAAGTTCTTCGCATTCATTAAATCCTTATCCACACAAATTTACAAGCCGTATACAAATGGTTCCAGACGTGAGCATAAGCTTAAGTCTCAGCACACCCCATACAATAATTTGTGTCCGTTTTACCTGCAAAAACTTAATAATAAACTTCACACTTTCAAAAATATCAAGAGAAAGAAAAAGAATGGCGATAGCCAACAATGTCCCACCATAGTACGGACTTCCCCAACAAAAACATTTTGGACTTGACTTAGTGGATATTTATAATTTTAATAACAATAATACCAGAAGGAGGATACAGCAGGAGCCTCAGAATAATGAAACGTGGAATAGTCAGATCATGTCACTCGTAACAATTCTGGTCACCGAGTTATTGGCTTCTTTTGGAAATAGAGTAAATACTTCCGGTGGGGGAAACCAGCGTCCACAGCAGCGTCAGGAACTACCTCTCCGCAAAAGGAGACCTGCTGCTCAACGAACCGAATATTAACAATCTTCCAGAACTAGGTAGGTATTTTGTAAAGAGAAAATTACCTTTTTTAACAAGTGACCCCGACTGTCAAATTCGTGTGCAAGTGTGTTAAATATAGTAGCTAGTGCATTAAGATATATTTTGCTAGAGAAATCTATCGCTTTTATCACATCACCCCGAGATCCGAGAAGTAAAAGCAAACTATCATTACCCAATTATTTGCCCGTCGCAGAAAAATAAAAACTCAAAACCCGAAAAATATAAATACCTGTAAAAACAACCAATTATCCTCCTACATAAACGCCAGTAGACATTTGGAGCCCTACTTAAAAACGAAACGTGGGCTCATAATGGAGCGAGCATTAAGGGAATAGTTTCCTGGAAAATGTTCGAGTTTTTTTTTCTCAGTCACCTAATTTCTCACTTTTTGGTATTTGCACAAGCTTAATTAGACCTTAATGTTTACGCACCGTTGCACACACAACTGCATAATCATATAATGTACCTATGTACCTATGCTTATTTCCACGGTGCATTGAACTTGCACAGACATCCTGGGTTAATTGAGATTTATTTTTTTGTGTGTCAAGGCCAGACCAAACCAGACAGCTAATAAAATATTGTTTTATTTCTGTTAACAGATGAATCAGCAGCCACTTCAAACCTACCGGATGTGATCCCCTCCCCATTTCGTTATCTCCCGGAGCTAGTCTCCTGCCATGCTGGCATCTCACTCCGCTACAATTCCTCATCCTCTCATGGTATTCAACATCATCGCCTCCAAAGCTCATCATCTTCCAGCAGAGAGCGACCACCGGTAGTTCCCCTCTCTCCAGCGAGCTCCCAGAACTTTCCAGTGCCATCTCGAACAGTGGATTTCAAAGTTAGCTTGAAACTGGGAATAAGTCTGGGAAAAAGAGGTGAATCATCGGGGCACCTTCAAGATGAGCGCCATCAATCTCAAGTACCTGCCGCATCTCCTGAGGAGGTGTACAGGGACGTTGGAGCTCAACTCAGAGCCGTCGCTGACTCATTCCAGGTAAAAACAAATATAGCTATTTAAAGCCCAGTTAAGTAGATTAGACGAATGCAGGGGGAAGTATTTTTGTAAAGTGGTCGAGAATTAATTAATTTAAATGGTTGTCATTTTGATTTTTTTTCAGAATACAAGAACTCGATGGGGTCGATACCAGTAGACATCATCAACACACCACCACCAATCCTATTAACAACGCATCTCATTGGAATGTGCCGTGTTCCATTGGAATATCTGAGAATAGAACAGAGGATGTGGGAGTTTGGAGTTTGAATTCTGGAAGATAACCCTGAGGCTCTGGTGCTAGAATTGGATGGGGAAGAGAATAAAATAGTAGCTTGCTGGCTTGGCTTGGCTTGGACAAAGATGGCTGGAATGACTGCCGGTTTTTTTGCTTCCTGGAGTGAAGTTCCTTTATACGTAAGTTCCTTATTCAACTAGAACTGAAAATTAACTTGCAAAATTTATCTCTTGTAGTAGCTAAATTATTTGCTCTTTTTTAATTAAAATTTTTTTTCTCTACAGGCTGACTTTCCAGCGTGCCCTGTCGATCTCAGCTTTTTTAATCCCAGATCATAATTGGGAATAACTTAATACGTATTTATGTTAATTATATTATTATCGTTAAAAATAATTTAAAAGTGTAAAATAGTTAATTTATATTGTTTATCAAGAATATTTATACATGGAATATTTATTGCAAAGCTTTCCAGAATAAAACCATTTTAATATGGAAACATTCAAATTGAAATAATAATCGCCAGCAAAACCTTATTTTCTTTCTTGTCTACTTTTATTCCAATGCACAAAAACCAAATGGATGACTTTATTCACTTTTTTATTTAAATTAAAACGCGCATTACCTTTCCTAAGACCAACTGCTTTCTGGTAACCTATTTGAAAGATAAATAACTTTAATTTTAGAGCTCCAGGAATCTTTATGCATTTCATTTGAATACGATCTGATATTTTTATATTAGCTGCCTATATTAATCATGATGAGATCGAATTAAGATGGTTATCAGATTAATTATATCTAAGTTAGCTTGCATATGCACTGTTTGCGATGATGACATGTATAGGATGATTCATAATTAAATTTGTTGGTACTCAGCTTTTTAGACCAGGTGGAATGGGTATTAATGTGATTAATAAAACTGTAGCATATAAGTAGTGGTTGAAAGTTGCTTTTTTTATGGCAGGAAAATGTATTGTCTTTAAAGCTTTTGAAATTCATGAACGCTAATTTTGGCTTACAACAGGCTTAAGCTAGCGGAAAAAAATGCACAAGTTTTTTTCTCGCGAAAACACCTGCCTTGGATTATAATCATTTACAGAACAGCAGTGAGCATATCTGAGCATCCATTTCCCCCGCCCTCAAGTAACTCAGCAGCAATTATTTTTGCAAGTTAATTTTACTGGGTAGATGTGCTTTTTATCACTTTTCAGGATTTTTTTCTACTAAAATACTACTATGTCATTTTTTTGGAGTTGCTGTATTATAAGTAGGTACATAAATAGTGTTGAATGGTATATGTATTAAAGGCCTGCTGATATTTCTTTTGATGATTTTTTCTTGTCATGGTCATAAATTATGGCTGCGTACCTAGTGACAGGTCCTTTGGGAAGGGTTTTTGACACTTTGTTCTCCGCTCCACACCCTTTTCCTGGCCTGGCTATTATACCTATTTGTTTTTCTCTGCATGCATTTGTCTGGCGATGATGAGCGACATGGAGTTTTACATGGTGAAGTCATTGTCAAGTTTCTGGGTTGCAAGTATAGTTTATATAGCTGGGAACGACTTGTGATCGCGATAATGTGTGAGTCATCCATTTCTTTCTGTATAAATTCTTGGGTTTTAAGGATATCAGTTTAGCTATATTAAATCCAAATAAAACTGTATATTTTTAAATTCAGACTTGTTAAATAGACTTTGAAAGTTTTTTGGAAAGGGATGAGTTTTGACCACGAAAGATGTAGATGTTGTGATGGATATTGCCTGTTGAAATCATTGGATTTCTTCCTTCTCTCCCCCACTTGTTCACTATGACACTGTTTGTAACGCTCTGAATTCTTTGTCAAATCATTTTAAAAATTTATAATTTAGTTTCAAGTTGAGTGGATCCTTAAAGTTTAATATATGCTTTTAAGATTCATGCTAGTAGAATTGGTAAGAACGGATATTATATAATATGGCTTTTGTGACGTAAATGAAGGTAGATATCAATTTGGTGTTATGATTTCAGTATCCGCGTGAGAAAATATTGTGTTCTGAGTCTTCTCTGCATTTAAAAGGTAAAGTGGCAGTTGTAAATTTGTTATTATATGATTTTCAAATGTTTTTTGAGAAGATGATTTATGGACGTGAAGATTTCCTTGATAAGTTCATGAAAGGGTTGCCGATGCTATGCTGGGTTTTGTTACTTAATCCGGTAACGGTTGAATGAAGTAAAGGATTAACAGGATTTTCAGTGTGGTTTGTTAAAAGGGTTTTTTGTCTCTAAAGCGTAGGTGTACATCTTTCCTTTCTTGATTCTCGAATATTATATGTATTATTATGGTTCTTCTTTTTTTAAAGTGCTTCCTTTCTTCTTTTTGGGAAGAAACCATTACTACTGCAGTGTAGTTTCTAGCTGGAAAATTGAAATTTTAGTTTTATATGTTTATTTTTTAAAGGAAAGGAGAAATCCTTTTTTGGCATATTTATGGTTCTTGATTTCACAGTCACGAATTATTTAAAAGGTAAAAAACCTGTTAACCTTTTTGGTTGGTGTTGGTTGTGATTTTGTGGAACATAGGTAATATTATAGATGGTGCATTTCTTGAATGTGAAAATCCCTTTTAAAAAGTTATCGATGATTATGATGAGCTATTGCTGGACGGTTGTTTGTTGAATGCAACGGGGGTGTAATGTACAGCAGATTCTGAATATGAGTGGGAGTGTAACCAAATAATAAAAAAATATATAATATTTCAGGCTCTCATGGGCATCCAACTGTGTCCGATTTCTAATTTAAAGGTTCTATGCCTGATGATGGGACACTTGAAGACATCAAGACAAACGAAATAAAACATAGGTGTACTTAAAGGAACTGCTTGGAAACAATAGCACGTGAAGTGTCATCAAATAGCACGTTCATTTTACATGCAAGTGCGCAATTACTGGAGTCTCGACTGTTTACGGGCGTCAATACCTGCATGATTAAAAGTCGTTTTATTGGACCACCTCTCTTTACTCTACTGCTGTCATATAAATCCATCTTCTTTTTCCTTCGATTCGTTTGTATAATATTTTTTATAGTTTATTTTTTCTTCTCTAGAGTGATACTTGCGAGAGGTTCTTACAAAAAATTGATCATTGTTTTTGTGAATGAATCTGCTGCAGGTTGTCGAATGTGTAAATGCATGAAAAATAAGTGGGAGAATAATTCATTTGCATAAAAATTATGAGTATAAGTGTGGAGTGGAGTATAGTTTTTATGGGAGATAAACATGGGATCGTTATTGCTTTTTTCTCTGTTGATATGAGCTGACGGGGTAGACATGAAATCACAACAACAAATGAAGCATAAAAGATTGCCTCATTGTTCGTGGTAGATGAAGTTGCAGGTGTACACTAGTATTGTCGTGATCAAGTCGTCTAACTAATTATCGGTATACACTGTATAATTTACATCTCACAAGAAACATGAATAATTACTTGTAAATGAGTTTGGAAAAAGTACTCGCTACTGGTCTTTAGAGTTTTTTTCCTGCTGGTTTTCGTTAAGCATTGCTACTGTATTTGGAGCTGGTTTGTAAATGAACATGACTCATGAGAATCTGAATTATGGTTTATGTTTTGACAGGTTATTGTGGGTTTCTTCATGATTACCGTAAGCTCACAATCAGTGTAACTTTATTTATTCATTCCTAAACTGTTTCTATCTCGCAAGGAGAATATGAGAATTCAGATTTTGCTTCTTTGGGGTTTTTAGCTGTAAGTTTTTTATTCTATTTTCCATTTCTGAGAAATGTGGTCCCCATAGAGCAATATATTTATCTCTTATTATTACGCTGTATAAAAAGCCTGCAGTCGAAGAAAAACTAGTATGAAAACAAATAGATGTCCTTTTCGTTTGTATTTTCTTCATTTCCTTTTAAAATATCGCATGTAAGTAGCCTGGGAAAAAAAACAAATCAGAATTATTTTTTACATCTAGTCTGGCTACTTACGCAAATTGGCTTTGAAGAAATCGGGTATGAAAAAAATATAACTTTATGGCTGGGACAAAATAAGTTACGATTCACTCAAGAGATAATACTTTTATTGCATTATGTTTTTTTGGCTTTCTCCACCTACCGCCACTTGTTTCTTTTTCTCACGTGGCAGAATCGGTGGAAAAGGGAAAAATAGCTTCCGTTCCGTTTTCTTCTATTGTCAGTTGAATACTATCTATTCTTTAAACTGGAACGTGTCACTG
>JAQIWO010000330.1:0-15705 GCA_034695405.1 Entomobrya muscorum
TTTTAATATAATATATAGCGTCCCGACTACAAGAGCGATGTAAGTCATAACGACGTCGTATGAGTGATACTGGAGAAAGTTCAGGTTCCGTCCTGCGGTTCGGAGATGTTGGGCTCCTGAAATTAAAATAATGGGGCATATGTATTAGTGATTGCAAAGCTTTCAGTACTCAGCTTGCTTGTTTCTCTATAAATTTTATATGGAAAGAATTCATTTCTCATTGTTAGAATCATCATTTGTACCTTTGTGTCTGATGACATACTCTACCCAGTAAACTGCTCTTTGTAAAGGGTCATCTGGATGATCCTTAAAAATGTTCGAGAGCTTTTGCACGTTGTTCGAGTACTGCGGGTTCTTTAAAATCTCCTGGATTGCGGATAGCAGCTTATCCTCTGTGATTTCCCGCCAGTTCAACTCAACCATAAATCCGTGTGACTTGGCCAGTTTGGCATTGGAAGGCTGATCCCCTAACAAAAATCATGGACAAGTAATTTTCACGGTTAAATGTAAAGTATCTGCATTTTCCTAAACACAAGCCATATTATCATATTAATGTTTATTTACCAAACATTGGAATCCCTAAGAGTGGAGTGCCATGATAAACAGCTTCTTCTGTACTTCCACCACCGCAATGAGTAATAAACATTTTAATTTGCGGGTGACCAAGTAAGTCCTGTAAAAAACCAATTATGTTGCTAAATTTCTGGCTAAAATACATTACGAAAATTCAGCTAAATTGAAAATTATATACAAAACGCACCTGCTGAGGCAACCATTTACTCAGCTTGACATTCGCTGGTAAATCCGGCATTTCTTCCGTTTCCCACTTCCAGACAACTTGCTGCCTCAGTTTGGAGAAAACATTCAAAAACATTTTCCTCTTGTCCTCAGGCATTTTGGATCCTGTCAGAGCGGAGCCCATGCTAAAGTACATGAACCCATGTTCCTTCCCTTTCTGAATAAACTCCTCCAACTCGTTGGGCAGTGGCTTCGCAGGTCTGGAATGTATCCCCCCAACGTCTACAACATCCGGAAAGAATGGTTTTGGTCTATGCAAGCTGAAATGTCCGTTGCTCAGAATCATGGCCGTTTGCTCTTTCATAATTTCAGCCACAGTTGGAATTGTCTCGTCCTTCAAATGCTCTCTGTACAGGGATGTGAGGTGAGGCTCATAGTAAAACTTCAGAAGTGCTTCGAACGCAAGAGTGGATCCAAAGTTCTGAAAGCGCTGCAAGAAATTCATGTCCCCGTCGAGCCCTCCATACACGTGAGGAATGATGGAGGGAGGAAAGTGACCCCCAATTTTCTCGACGTTGTAGCCAGGCACTCCCAGCGGAGACCAGAGGATCATGGGAGATTTCAGCTTGTGAATTAGTCCGAGCACACACTCATTAAAAGTCGGTTGGAAAAATACGAGATCGAAATGCTCTTTCATAAGAGACTGAATTTGTGGCAGATTATAGGATTTTGAGCAGATTTCCGTGAAAAAGTCGAGCATTATAAATGGGTTCGTACTTTTTATGGACTTTTCTGGCTCAAATGGGTTCCACGAGTCTTTGGACATGAGATTATCAATCTCCATCCAGTCAAGTGTCTGAATTTCCTGCACATTTTGTAACGGTTTTGATTTGGGTATGGGACTGACTAGAGTGATATTGTGACCTCGCAAGCCGAGTTCTTCTAGAAGTGGGAGGTACGTTAACTTGTGGCTTTTGCTGGAGTAGAAGGAAATACAGAGTATTTTAGCGGTAGAGATGCAATCGATTAGAGTTGAGAGTAGGAAAATTACGAGGAATAACTTGGCGGATGACAGTGGAGTGATCTTAATCATTTCGACAATATTTTCTTGTAAACCCCTCCAAAATTGAAACCAGCTAATTTATGCACAACAGAAGAACATCTCACGAATATGAATGTCATATGTTTCTTTGGAAGGAATAATATTAATGCATTCATTTTCTTCTGTTTATTATGTAATTCGAGAAGATAACAATTGTATCGTTAGTTTGCAGCTCAAGTGTTTATCTGTGTATTTTTTGATAGCACGTGTGTGTTTGTTAAAATGCAACTTGAATGCTTCAGAGTTTGATGACCTCGGATTTCTGGCTGGATATTACCTATTGTGAATATTATAAACCAATATTACCAAACTGTACTCGGAACAGTTAGAAAAGCAAGTAAGATTTATGCCTTGTCCTGCTTCATAATATCGACTTCACACAGACGTACATAAGGCTAAAATATCAACAAAATGTTGCAGAAAAATTCAATGGAATATGCTAGCGAACCATACTTTAGAGTCTTCTGCCATGTAAATAAAGATCAATATTTATCTGTTGACGTAGTTTAAGTTCATTTTAATAGCAAAGTTCTGGCAATGCTCACAATTCTCACGATGCCCCTTCTTGACTTGACAATAGATTTATAAAAAGTAAAACCGGCAATTAGTGTAACAATAAATTTAAATAGAAGAAATTTCCTCAAGAGTCTTTTCATTCTATCTCTGGCTTCTGCCAACGTGGAGTCCTCATCGTTCATTAAGTGTCTTCGAACCCCAAGACAGTACACCTTGAAATACGATTGCCAATCGATGTCCTCCGTATTGGAAAAGAATCGTTGTTTATCCTCCTCGCTTCCGCCAAACAAGTCCGGCCAGTCTTTTGTATTATATCAAATGCACTGGTCGGCTAGATAGGCAACAATAAATACCAGTGTAGAAGCTGAGTGGGAGAGACTGCAAAAACCCTTTAATGTGGTTAGACAGCTGGGCATTGATTATGTTAATATCAATTGTTCCTTCCCAAATTACATACATTTGGAAGTTGTTCGTAGACGGAGTGGCAGGTAAAATGTAAACTTATTTACTATATTATTGTGTATGGCTTAAACGCCATATTTATGTAACAAGAGGTTTATTACTCTAGGATTTACTACCAGATCAGATGTAGAATAGCGAATTCGATGAAGGCAAGTTAAAAGTGTATGTGGTGCTGCTCCTAGTGATCATATTATTAACAAAATGATGTTTCGATATTATGGGGTTTTGGGTTGCTGGCATGTAGCAATAATGAAAACTGCTAAGGAATGGGGCTCATAATCATAATACATTGTTCTTACTCTTACTAACAAATTCATGCAGTTGAGCATGATGACGTAGGCAGAATTAAGAGACTGATTTGGTGATGAAAATGTAAAATGATGAGAGGAGTACTCAGACAATGTTCCGATAATTAATCACAAATCATTTGTATGAGCACCGACCTGCATGATGAATTAGTTGGAGAGGAAACATCTAAAAACTTGGGGTTTGTGCAACTTCTCAATTGTGAACTGACGCAGTCCGAAAAATGTTAATTGTTGTGTGCAATAGAAACGGCACGCTACCTACACCACTATTGATATAAAGATATCGTTTAAAACATTAATTTATTGATTAATTTAGTAATTTTAAAAGCACCAGTACCTATCACAATGACAGACATCAGACCTATCAGACATCGCGATGCAGCACTCACTTGTATTTTTTTGAAATCCTACTTCCTCAATTATTCTGGTATACCTTGCCCTACACGACGTTTCCCTTTATTTTATTCGTTAATAACTGTTTCGTTACATTATAATATTAATATTCGACACATGTACCATTCCATGATGATCCTTTATCTGTAGTCAGTAAGAACTACTCTATCACTCAAAATATTTTTGATGGCGATGGGTTACGTAAAACGCAACTACAAAGAAAAATGGTAAGATCAATTTTAATGAATGATTATTATTACTTCATTAATGGCTTCGTGGCTACGTTTTACGCAAATCCTAAAATTGGCATGAAAGCCTTTAGTCACCTAATTAACAATTTTTTTTTAATTTTTGCTTTATTTATTAATTTATTTATTTTTCAACATTTTATACACTAATGTGAGTTCATTCACTAATTCTTCAAATTACACTTGATAAACACGCACCCAATCAATCTCCATCTTTGGCTTGGTCCATGTACTTGGGTTCATGTTAGGAAATCTAGCAAAAAATCCCCCTCTGACGGCTAACATTAAAAATAAAATTTGCGGGCTCAGTGAAAGGTGTTGTTGGCTTTCCTCGACAGGGCAGCTTGCTCTTATCTCGGGTAAAAGTCCCGTCCGTCCATGAAACTTCAAAGTATTTTTATTGTAAACAAATAGCTCAATTTTGGATGGCAACCAAACCACAGCAAACTCGTGAAAGTCTGCGCTGAGATCTGGTAAATTTTGAAAGAGCTTTCCTTTAGAAGTCAGCTTCCCATCCCAATGGCGCACCCAATGACCTCCCGCTAATAATTGTGACTTTATTTCATTCCAATTCCACATCCCGTCTGGTACTCCCACTTGTTTAGGTCAAGAGAGTTTCCATCAAATTTGTCTTCAAATACGATTTTTCCTTCCCACCAAAATGCCAGATGAAGGGACGCCAGGAACACTAGCGTTAGAGTAACGTCAAGCTTATTTTATCCTTTGAGTGTTTGATACAGTGAGTAGAGTGCCTTTGGCTGCTTAGATACTAATATTTAGACTACAAAGTGCAAAAATTAATCGTATTTTCATGTCATAATTCATATTAAACATCACAAGAATACTCCCATAATTTGTACCAAATTAACAATTTACTTAGGTATGGGTATTTTTTATTATTTTTTGAGGACGGATGTAGCATATTAAAAAAATGATCAAAACTTGTAAGATCCGACATCCGACCGTATGAATACTCTTTATCAAAAGTGTTTTAGAATGTGGCTAAAACATTACAAAAAGTACATAGGCCATAAATTAAAATTTATAATGAAAATGATTATTCGCAATGGTATTTTTAAATCCTCGACAAATTGTAGTCATCACCCCAAATAAATATAGAAAAACCTGACCATTTATAAAACACGCAAAATTATAAAATAGGATAACTGAAACGAAGGATTTCATCGTTTTAAATGGTAGTTTCCCCAAAATTATATGCAATTCCCATGACTAGACTTAAGAAACCGTTAACCTCTCCAAACAACCGTGACAAAGGTTAATGCTGGGATATAGTAGCTTCTATCTCCGTTCATGTCTACAATTCACCACAATAACAAAGCTGCTATTTTTAAAACGTCACTATTAAGCCTTTGTATGTCCATTTTTTGTCGCTTTAACCAGTACCACGACACATTCAACAGCCACAAAAACCTTTGTAAGAATGCATTTTAGTAAAATGATTTTACTTAATAAAATGTATACATACATGCCAATAAGCAATACAATATTTAACTTGACAAACCAATACGGAACCAAGTGCCGTAAGGTACTTAATAAAATCAGAAGAAGATCATGATACCGAGTAAATGTCTGTCCGTGTGTCCGTTTGTCCGTGTGTCCGTGTGTCCGTGTGTCTTTCCGCACGATATCTCGAGAACGCTTGTTCCGATTTTCCCGAAACTTAGTATGTGCGTTCAAAGGTTCATAAGGAAGAAGCCTATTGATTTTCAACCCAATCGGAGATAATTGACCGTTAAAAGCCGTTAGATGTTAAAACTAAATACGCGTTATACAGGGCATGCTATATATCATTCGAAAGGGATTTTAACACGGATCATTTTCCATTAAAAATTAAAATATTTTCAATGGGGTTACCAGTAAATCAACTTTGAATATTTTTAAAATTAAAAAAATATATATATTTTATTTATTTATAGGTATATATTTTGAATAGTAGTAAATAAGCCGGCAAACCCGGCCCTTTTATTTTGTAACATAATTGAAAACCTTTACGTACGGCACTTTTTCAACGGGTTTACTTTCGTTTTTTTTCACTCCTGCAATTTTCCAAAAAAATTACGTGTTCAAATCGTTTATAAGAATGAATATAATATGAATTTGCAGTGATTGGAACGCAATCGTTATGAGTATTGTGAAATTTATGGCAATTCGTACATCTAAGAGCGGCAGCCCAACAACATGTACATATATAAGAACTCAATTAATGGAAAGTAAGAGGGGACCGGTCCACTATAAGTTTCCATAAGCCGACTTGTTATGATTTGCAATATTATTATTTATGGTTTGTACCTGTCCGTGATGTTCATAATATTTGCTTATAAACATACCTATCTACAAATTTTCTGTTAAAGCGTGTGGTTATTCTTTGTAATTTTTTAAATATTTAATAATAATATAGTTTAAGCTGAAGATGATGAAAAATTAGACAGCTTTAAGCAAGCTTTCATACAAATCATTTTAACCGTTATAAGTTTTTAAATCGATTTTCATGTCCGGAAGTTTTAAGTTTTACTTTTTTTTACCCTCTTGAAGTCACAAAGTTATTATTTTCTGTCTGCTTTACATAAAACTTAAACACAATGCATGCATGACCCTGGTGAGCAATTTCGTTTTCAGTCGAGCACTCTATCATTGACTATTATGTGTATTGTGGGAGATTATTGCAAGATTTCCTCACACACGACGATATTTAGCATAAACAAATATTTAAAGGAAAAGTTCCATTAAAATCGTGTGAGGTAAAATTAAATTATTGTGCAATGTAAACAATGCGAACATGCATGATAACGTTTGATCAGAGATTCCTATTTACATCATATTAAGTAAAATCACGGAAATATGTACACCAACTTTACAGCTAACAAAATCCATAAAAACTTATAAGCATTGCAATTGCAGCCTTCTGCATATCTGAAGTTCTGGAATTTTGCCCCACTCCAACACATTATGCATCATTGGATCCTTTGTAAAAATGCGTGTTTAACTTTTTGCTCTTCTCCCATAAAAATACGCTTTTACTCAGAAATGCAATATTGGTTCATCTTCCGAATAGAACAGAAGAGAACGTAAAATTCTTCTTCCGGCATGATCGCATTTTACATTTTATTGAGTTTCAGATGCTAGAGCCAACGCATTTCTTAAGGCAAGCATCCGATAGTCTATTTTCTCGGAGGATATTTCTACATATAATGGTATGCCTTTGAGGAAAATTGAAAGTGGAATTATATATGGTGTTATCAGCGTGATTACCATGGAAGTCAATAAAGAAGCCTTGTATTGTCATTGCCAAAGCATCAAAATTCAAAAAAAAATGGATAGATATTTATGTTGTAAATAAATCAATATTTATACTTTTATATCCATATATATTGAATATATTGCGCAACAAACTACCTGTAAGAAGCATAGTTTTCTTTTTCATTCATCCAAAAAACATCATCTACTCTTCTACTCTTGACTCTAGCTGAAATTATCTCTATTGTATGACGTCCTCCTCCACAGAATGGAATCCGAGCCTTTTTGAAGCGAAAAATCATCTTTTACGCTCGTTATCTAAAATCACTTTTGAAGAGAGACCTGCAATCACAAAAGTGTGAAGAAGAAAAACAGCGCTGACAATGAAGAAAACTGGTGATATCAACTAACTTTTAAATAATAGACTTTTTAAAGGAAGTTTCGAAAACACGAAAACTAGAGTGTAAACGTAAAGCGACTGCCAAAACTACTCATTGTTTGCATACTGATCGATGCTCAGCCATGGGTTCTCTCATTTCAGCATTCAATATATATCGTGTAAATAGAGCGGATGAGTGGATAAACGAAAAACAGTTTTTTGGGCCACTAAATTTCATTGTATTCAATGCTTCGCTTTTTTCAATGTGCCAATGTACAGCTAAACCTTTCGGTGTATTGATTTATCTTTAAAAAAATTGCATGTGGAGTTTCCTGGCAAGCTTTATGGACATATAAACTGAGTGCTGGAGTAAATGCAAGACATAAACTACTACTGACTAACTGAGAGTTAGAACAGATTCAATCATCTCAGTAATCTAAGATTTTTCTGCGTAAAAGACTCGTAACAATTTGTTTCATTTTCGCTCTTCTCACTTTATATGCACAATTTTATTAAAAATATGTGTAGTATTCAGAATGGGAAAATAAAAAACCCATGTTAATATTATTATATTAACAAGCTTAACTGCATTTTGTTACATGAAGAATAATACTAGACGTTTTAAAGCACCAAAAAATACATATTTATGTTCCACAGTGGCAACTTAAAATGTTAATATCACAATGCCCCCAAACCCATACATTCTTATAAATCATCGCTTAAAAATCTTTTAAAAGCTTAGCACCGATACTGGACACGACTCACTAAAATAAACTCCATGTAATGACGTGGAAATGGTGCACGGTTCAAAGAAAAACTGATAAACATATAGTTCACAACATAAATTATAAGTTCCACTTAAAAACGCCCATAAATTGCGGTTAAGCCGATTTTTCTGGGTGACCCGTTAAACTTTTTTTCAAATCTGACATCAGATTTGGACTCCTGGCAAAAAATTTGTCTAAAAACATGTGTTGCATGTCTATACTACGACGAAAACACTTTAATTGTTGCCGTTACTGACGGTTACAATTAACGGTTTAAGCTGAATTATCAATAGCCGTCAAGGTGGAGTCCATAAAAGCAGATTACCGAACACACAACTAAAATAAGCAACGTTGTTTAGAAACAACAATCCAAAACACGAAATTACCGTTAAACCCGTTTTTCCAGGTGACGGTTAATTTTTATTTGAAATCTGACATCACATTTGGACTCCTGGCAAAAAAATGGTCTAAAAACATGTGTCACATGTCTATACTACGACGAAAACACTTTAATTGTTGCCGTTACTGACGGTTAAAATTAGCAGTTTGCACTGGTAGAAGATCTAATTAATTAATCCTAATGGAATTGTTTTTTTCTAATCACAAAAAGCCACCTTTTATTGGTTGTAAGAAAGGAATCCAAATAATAATAGCCAGGGCCACGTTAAACGACTATCACGTTTTTTGTAAAAAAAAACAAACAAAAAAAAACAGAACATAGAGAGGGCAGTGAAGTGTTGTTGTGAAAATAGTAGAGAGAGAGAAAAGAGTAGTAGTAGGGTTCGTTTGTGTGAGATGGAGCGGGGAGTACAGCATGAAGAGAGCAGAGTAGTACTGTTTATTAGAGGGAGAGGGAGGAGCTACTACGACCAATCAGAGGAGAGTAGACACACAGACGTAGAGTCTTTGCTTATATTCATGATACTATACTATTATATACTATTTTTTAGTAATTAATATAAAATACATCGAAAAAGTAGAAAGTTTAAAGAAGTTTAAAATATATAATTACTGTGATTTATGATTAACTGTTGGTAGCAGAGTTCTGTAAAAGATTTTTTAAATTTGAAGTTCTGAACTATAAAACTAAATTCAGAAGCACGAAATGTCAAGTTTACCATTTCCCATTCAGTCAACAGCTGGTGCTGTTCCAGTACGAAATGAAAAAGGTCAAGTGTCCATGCAAAAAGTGAAGGTGTCGAGATATGTGTCAGGAAAAAGGCCTGAATATGCACCAAGAAGTTCCAGTGAGGATGAGTCTGAAGAGGAGAAGTTTATCTCTCAGCAGCGTTCATTCAAGCATGAAGAATACAGAGATGAAGAAGATAAGGACTATAGAAGAGGGGACTTGGAAGAACAAGAAAAATCGGATCCCAGGTTGCGACGGCTAATGACTATGGATGCTTATCGATCAAAAAGTCGAAGAGTAGAGGAACCAGAAGTTGTCCATGAAGACAAGGAGGATATGGATAATGACTTTGGAGCAAGACGATACGAGTCGGAGTCTGAGGAGGAAGAAGAATTAGATGAGGATGAAATGGAACGACGACGAGCTGACCTTCGTCAACGTGCATTGGAAAGGATGGAAGATGAAGAAGTATTAACCAAAGAAGGAGAATTGGGGACTGAAAGCGAGGAAAGTGAATCGGAATACGACGAATACACAGATTCCGAAGAAGAGTCCCGCCCACGCTTGAAGCCGGTTTTCATCAGAAAAGGTGAACGAGTAACAGTTAAAGATAATGAAGAATTCGCTTACCAGCAAGCAGAAGATCAACAGCATTTAAAGCAAGACAAGCGGAGAAAAGAAACGCTAAAGATATTGGAAGATGACATTCGAAAAGAGCGTATTAAAGGGGTAAAGGATGTAGAAAATGAGGCTACCATGCCGAAGCTTACTGATGTCAATACTGATGAAGAAAATGAGGAAGAGGAGTATGAAGCTTGGAAACTTCGGGAATTAAAGCGTTTGAAGAAAGCACGTGATGATGGAGATGCATTCCGTCGAGAACAAGCTGAAATTAAACGGCTAAATGGTATGACTGATGAAGAGCGGAGACTAGAGATGAAACTGAAACCGAAACTTTTAGTGAACAAAGCAATCAAGGGAAAGTACAAGTTCTTGCAGAAATATTATCACCGTGGCGTCTTCTTTATGGATAAGGAGGAGGAAGTATTTAAGCAAGATTTCTCTCAACCTACTTTGGAGGATCATTTTGACAAAACTATTCTGCCCAAAGTTATGCAAGTTAAAAACTTTGGACGAAGTGGAAGAACCAAGTATACTCATTTGGTTGACCAGGATACGACGAATTTTGAATCAGCGTGGACTTCGGAAACAACCCAAAGTTTAAAATTTCATACAACCCAAGCTGCCGGTATCCGACCGGTCTTCCAGAAGCCTACGTTTAAAAGGCCTAAATCAGATACAAAAAAGTGAGGTTAGAATTTTATTTAAAAACATGTTCAGATTTTTTTTATCACTAAAATACTAAAATATTTTCGTCTTAATTTCATGTTTTTCATGGTTTCATTTCATTTTCTATTTGTTTAGTAAGAAGTCGAATATATTATCAATGAAAGCAGAAAGGTCTCTGAAGTCTTGAGAAATTTCGACTGTAAAATAATATATAACTGTATAATACTACTATAATATTATCTATGCAATGCACATTCTTGTTAAAGTAGATGAAAGGAATTTTGAATAAAAAATGAATAAAAATAAAATGCCCCAAATGCTGAGTTTAACAGTTGACATGTCTTAGTGCTCTCTATTCTTTACATAATATTATAAAAGTTGTTGGAGTAATTATAGCAGCATGATTGGAAAGACCATCACTCCGCATCAACTGCACACATATATCACTACTGTTGCCTTTTCACACTTTCGTGTTTCTTAACATCTGCCAGTTAAATGCTCTGCAGCAAACATATGTGCTAGAAATCGGCAATGATTTTTATCTCCCTGGATATTACAACGAAGGCTGTTGATAGATTTTTCATTCTTCATGTATTAATTAATTCCCCCAAACGAGACTAATGTCAGATTTGTTCTGACCACTTTACTACGACGGAAGTGAAGTGCTGACTCTTACTTCTTGTAAACTTCGTCTCGTTCGTGTACATCAATTATATTTTTTCCTTTCCCAAAGTTCACAGAATTGGATGCCTTTATCCCCTCTACTGTTATTGTTTCATATATTATGTGTATGCGCAGCCACATCATTAGAAGAAAAAATTGTTTACTTGCAAGCTTAACTTTTTACAAGGAACAAAAAGGTTAGTAGTGCGGAAGATCATGTTCTGCAGACACTAGCAAAATTACCAAAAAGTGCCGTGCTATACATGACCATTCGCGTTTTCTCTTGTGTACATGCTCTCGGGTTTCCCAAAGGCTTTGTTCAACTTTCTCCAAAAATAATTTTATACACTCACAGGAGGAGTACAAACCGAAACCCAATGTAAAACAGTGTAGTAGTAAGTATGAGTATTGGACGTGAATGCTTTCTTTTCTGAATGAGTGAACAAGTTAAGAGCACTATGACCACTCCATCGCACAAACATCTCTTTTGGGAACATGTACGAACACGACTGAATAAAGAAAGACCTTCCATGAGGACGAAGTTCAGAATTGCGAAATATTTAGTCACATGTAGGTATATGTTTTGTTCTTAAAAAACTATAGTTCACTCGACCTACATACTATGCTCATATAATGGAGAGGGATCAGAGTTAAGAAACGCTTGCTTTGGCATCATGCCTTGTAGTAATAATATAACAGGATATTTTCCCAACATTTAAAAACCCTTTTCTCCAAAAGATGAAAGTCCTGTAGTAAGTTCATAAGCGGATAATACACACTCAAGGGGAGTTATTTGGATAACTTGAAACTTTCGGTACTTGCATCAGAATGCAGATCACACATTTCACATAAGATATTCTATTCTGATATCCTATTTTATTATGCGACGACGGCAAATTTACCTTCATTCATGTATGCATACTTAAGATACTTACGCAATGCTCTATCCTGTATCCTGGCTTTGTACTTGAGTTTCGCACAAAGAACTCCTTTATGCCTACCTACAAGATCCCGCTATGCTAGCAATGATCTTTGTTGACAAGATCTGGGAGAAAGTTGGCTACGTGAAAATTTAAATTTACTATACTTGAACTATAAAAGGGAGTAAAGTAATTCGCCATCTCATTTTCTCAATCTACTTAGAATGTGAAGAATACAAACACATTCCGCGCAAATCACACTTGTATGTTTTTGACTCGTTAACATCTTGTGAAAATGTAATTTTCTTTATCAACTTGGTCATCATGTTGTTAAAGTTTGCTTTCCCTTTTATTGAGAATGAAAAAAAGTTATTACTTCACATAGTTTTGCACGTTGAACTCTACGCAAATAACGTATTTAACTAGTCTAAACATAACCACCCAGACATGAAAAAAAATTAAAATGACTGTACCTTCACCCTGGTTGATACACTTGTTTCTGTTGTCCGTTGGCACATTATGTTTTCGCTGCTTTTACACTCAAGTATAATAGGTACGCTGAAAATCAAGGAACTGTCTGTTGTAATATCATATGCGTCCCATTTTTCAATGCCTTTTAGGTGTATATAATCTTATGCGTGTGAACTTTTTGTTGATGATTTGTTTTGAGAGAAGATGTGGCTTACTGTCAACTTTGCGTGGCGACCTTGTACATTCAAAAAACCAATTCTCACCAGTGCCAACATAGGCTAACAAACGAGACTCCCAGAGAAAAGAGACTAGGTTGTGGGTATTGATCCACAATTTGTATTGCAATTTTAGTAGAATGGTGGAATAGAATGCACGAGACTACGATAGTAAATTAGTATAATGGATATGTTGTGCTGTTTTATAAATTGTTACGTGTTTCTTTCTTCTAGATACATATCGTGACTGTTGCAGAACTTACTGTTGTAAGTTTTTGCAAGCTGTTGGGGCTACGTAGATGGAGAAAAAACGTTATGACATTTGACATGACAGATTTGGGTGTGTGATAGTCAGTCCCTTCCGTGATTCCAAATTGCTACTTGAGTACCCAGACAAATAGACAATCGTATATAACATAACTTTTCATTTCAGCTTCAGCCCGAACCAAGGGAAGAGAAACGGTGACATTTGTCACATTTTGCAAGCATACCTATACATTATTATAATGCGTCCTTTGACTCCTTTCAAATCTTACATACAATACCACACTAACATCAATAGGGAAATGGGCAAATCAATAGTGAAAAGGTACGACAACGACATGTTTTACAGAAAGAAAATTGACAAGCCTATTATGCCATATTAAGTAAACGTGGGTATTACGAATTGGAGAAAGTTCAGTGAAATGGAATATGATGTTGTTGTTATTGAAATGTATAAGATACTTTATTATTCACTCAAAAAACCTCATAGAAATTTGTACAGTCCATGACGTACACAAAAACGGAGAGATGCCATGTATATAGAAGTATTCTTTTATTTTGGATGACTTTTTGTTTTCCTTTCCTATGACCTTCTTGCATCTTGATCTGGCTGCTGACTACTCGGTTTCCTTTTCCAGCCCTTGAGAAAATAATTTTGATGATGAGTATTGTTGACATTGTCTGCGTTAAAGTTGGAAAGGCGGCGTCTTTTTGACGAGGATGGATGTGGCAGATTGCTTTCGTGAGTGAGACTTTTGAGCTTGTCAAGTTCTCGCTGTACGACCTCAAGGTAAAGTATTACGTCATCTTTACTCGCCTGTTGTGGAGAAAATACAACAATGAGTATCCCGTGAAATCACAGTCAAAATCTTCATTCCACTTGAGATAATTGTAAATCAATATGAAAAGTCGCTAGGTACGTGACCTACCATAACTTGGCCTTCCTGAACCATATCAACAATGAGTTGGGTTATTCCCTTTTCGTCTCCAGTGGAGAGAATGTACTCGGCTATTTCTTGAGGCGTGTAATTTTTATCTAGTGTTAGGTACATTTTGGGATCAGTTGACGAATCATCAAAGTTAACCTCCGGGTCTTGGTTTCTATCTGTGGAGGGGTAGGGTGAAGGCAGCAACTTTATTTTTTCAAATATTTGTTCTGCTGATTTTCCTATGACAAGCAAGTACATGTACATTTCTTATGAGTAAGGTTCCACGATTTGACAATCACATTGATTTTTTTCAAAACTAATTTATAACCAACTGGAAGGATGGAAAGTGTGTTTCTGTTTCTACAATCTATTATTATGTCCTACTTAAGATAATTGGTAATGGGAGCCGTTAAAGCTTCCATTCGGGAACTAAGGGTACTTATAAATTATTATTGAATTTATGAAATGCTAAAATCGGAATACTTTCCATATAAATTCGAACCTGCTTGACTCTCCAAAGGACGTGATGGTGGTCTTATGTCAGCAGAAATGGAACGAATTAAGTCATCGAAATTCTTTCCAGCACGGCCATCAATGTTAGTGGGATGATGTGATGTCACTGCGTGTGTAGTTCCTGTATGATAACGAGAATAAAATCTCATTATAGCTGAGGTGTTATTTGTGTCAGACAAATTGGAAGTTGGTAATGGTACTAATAATGGCCTATATACGTAAATTCTGTTAGCTCACTTTGAAGTCTGGATGCTGTATAATTTGTAATGTGATTATACGGGGTATACCGAGATTCGTCCGTAGACATTAGCTCATGAGTTGGGTGAAATAGAAGCACAGTAGACAATAAAAAGAGAAACATGGTTGCGTCGTCACTGAAAATAACTACACAATATGTTAGCTGAAAAATTGAAGCGCACACAGCTTAATTTACTCACAATTAGAATATCTGCTTAATTATCGCTGTATAGAATCAATTGATGTACATTCATTTCACCTTGCCTACATTTTAGGGTTTTGCGGTTTGCACTTAAGGGTTTTGAATAATTCAGTTTACCAAAAATGCATATAAATCCAACCCCATTCACTGAGTTATTAATATTAAAACATTTCTGAGTTTCTCACACCGTGCCTGTGCGGAGTGCAAACTAGCTGTTGTCTTCACAACGTGTAAAAGCGAACTGACGGTAACTTCTCTGGATGACTCTCACCCGATACTACTCCTCTTATCGTTTTCCCTTTTGTTTGAGGATCGCATTCAGTTGAGGATCATAAACAGATTTATTTGGTACGAAGAATGTTGTAGCATAGGACATATTTTAAGCAGTTCTTATGTAGTAATAGTAGCAGTATTGGTTTTATTATGCTTTAAGCAGTTCTTATGTTAAAAATTATTCCAGTACAAATAGTGACCAAGTATTAAAACTTTTTTTAGCTTGATAAATATACTAAATTAAACTTAAGCTTAAGAAATTCCCCCGTAGCATATTTGAAAATTTTGAATATTTCTACTATTAACAATAAAAACCCCTGTTATGCATGCAATTAGCACTGATGATGTTCCCAACTGCCCGATTTCTCTAAAATGACATTTGATGCATGTGTGCATTTACGTACTTGTGTTTCGTACCATATATAAATTTG
>JAQIWO010000331.1:0-15692 GCA_034695405.1 Entomobrya muscorum
GGTGGAATGGAGTTGAATTTTGAATTTACATATTTACATTACTTTACCAAAAGATTTACTGATATTCTAACTTAACTTTTACAGCCGTACTTTATTTCTCGGTTTTAGTTTCGCTAAGTGCTTGATTAATTGCATTAATAACATTAAGGTTTTTATTTGGTAATAACATTACAATACCTATTACAAGAAGGCTAGCTTCATATTTTAGTCCATATAGTGGATGTAGATGCACAGCTTTTGAAAAAAATTTGTTTAAAAATGCATATCACGTTAACTGGACAATGAAATAAAAGTTTAAACAAAGCACAGCCAACATTTTAAGTGAGAATACTAAACTCTATCTCTGGTTTCTATAAAAACGTTCCTTTAGCTAATGAACAATATTTGTTTTGAAATCTTCGAAAAAAAGTTATCACATTTCTCTTTTACATTTGAGAATTTAAAATCATAGCAAAAAAATTCATGAAACTCATTCATTCATTTCGTTAATCCTTCACGTAGCGTAACTAATTTTGACATCCTTATAACAGTTATAATCAGCTGACTTGACCTGAGAACGTTATTTGTAGTAACTCCAGTTCCAAGTTGTGCTATCCACTTTAGTTTTGTCGTAAACAGTCAGCATATATACTAATTGTAGGTAGCAGTAGAAATTTATTAGCGCGACTCAAGGCAGATGATGAAGTACGTAACAGATGTGGCCAAAATCTGAAATCAAAATATTCTTATCATCTTAGATTGAATGAGCTGGAAAGCATAACGTAATTTTTATCAAACACTTACGTTCCACAAAAGTCCATACGTAATTGTGAATACATTGTTTCCTTTAATTCCTACGTGACGTCTTTGAAGTTCTCCCATCACAATGATTAGTTGCTCAGTAGGACCGCTTCTCCTGTTTTCATCATTGGCTAGCCAGTCACCCAGTGCATCCAACTACAATAGAATTAGTTATTTAAAGACTGGCATGTTTCACCAAATCAAATCTAAACTATTTTGAGTTCGGGTCTTAACGACTATCCAAAATATATCATACCTTATTACACACATCCGCAGCAACAAAAAACGCGTAGATGTAACCCCCAATGACCCAAAGCACAATAACTTTCTGACTGATTGAATTTGTGACTAGTGCGATGTCAATTCCTTAAGATAAATACATCAAGGTGCTTCCCAGAAATGCAGTCACCATGCTTCCAAATGTCTCGTTAACTAACTTACAAAGCTCCCGCATATTCTTATATGATTGGTAGATTTCTAGCCATTTCGCTTCTCGACTCCTTGTTGAAAACAGTTCGTTGCTGTTGCGGCATCTAGAAGCGATACAAAATATGGACACGCTTAAAGGAAGATCACTTCTGCTAGATGGTCGTTTTTGTTGTCTTCTTAAGTCGTTCTGAATATTTCTGGAAAACTGAGATGATGCAGTCCACACAGTCAAAAAAGCCATCAGAAGTAGTAAATATGAGAAGTAGGCAAACACACAATAATAAATGTATGCAATAGCTCCGAGACTCGCCACAAGGTAGTCTACTGTAGTCGGAGGCGCTGAACGCATAGATTCTGTAGCGTTATTTGTCAGGAAAAATAAATTCCTAGCTCTACAGATCCAAGGTCTGCTCCAAATATTGATTCCCCAAGTAGACGATGGCTCTTCAAATATTATGGCACCGTTGAAAATTCCCATTACGGTGTAGAGAGAACAAATTAGGAAAACGACAAATTTTCTGTGAATCTATAAATCATCATCTGTAAGTTATTATTATTTCCCCATATTCTGCATGAAATTTGTTTTAAATATTACATTAATTTAATTTAATTTAATTTAATTTATTAGTCAAAAGGTTCCCTCATGAAGATGAGGCACATTACACCATTGACAACATTTACAGTAGTTATGATTTTCAAGTTTACAATTTGTTTTTTATCAATGGCTTATAACGAAGAGAAGTGAATCAGTAAGTACATAGATTTATATTTAAAATCGGAGCATATTAACAAAATTTCATAAAAAGGAGAGTCATTGTAATTAAAAGGCTACGAGATTCTTGCAATAACTGCATCAATCGAAGAGGCTATACATTCATAGGATTCAGCATCACAAAGTACAATATCATTAATTTGTTTGGTCAAAAGGTGCGCATACAATGCGTTTTTATATACACTTATAGATTTAACACTTTTTTGCACATTATCGGGCATATCAAACCATAACTTAACACTCGAGAATTTGTAGGAAAAGTCACCCCAGTTAGATTTAGCCTTAGCAGAAGGAGTTATATAAGATTTGGAACGTGTTGCCTGGCTGACTTCCGTTCTCAAGTCAAGATATCTGTAAAAATAATCACCGTCTTTACTTAACATAATATTTTTAAACATAAAAGTTAACAAATTAAATTGATAGAGGTAAGTACATGTTAGCCATTCTAAGTCATAACATATGTTTAAACTGATAGAGTCATATTTCTTTCTTTGGAGAACAAACCTAGCTGTTGCTTTAATAATTTTATTTACGCATTTGTAATTTCTCTTAGAACCGTTACTTAACCAAATGGTGGAGGCATAGTTAATATGCGATAATACAAGAGCTTGAGCCAGTATTTTACGGTTATTTAAGCTTATTACCCTTTGAATGGGATATAATTTAGATAAGGAGGCATAACATTTTTTGGTGACATGGCTTAAATGTTGTGACCAAGTAAGATTTTCGTCAATATATACACCTAGGATTTTCATAGATTTTACTTGCTTGATAATAATATTATTAAAAGTTAGGTTGATTGGTTTACATTTTTTCGTGTGACTGAATTTCCCGACTAGCATACATTGGGTTTTTTCTATATTAAGTTGAATATGGTTCTCATTCAGCCAGTTCAAAATACGTGATAGGTCTTCGTTCAATAAATTTATAACATTGTCAATATCTTCTAGCTTCCCACTTATGGCTAAATTCGTATCATCCGCAAACATGAAAGTACACGAGTTCCTAACTGCGAGCGGAAGGTCATTAATCATTAAACAGAACAGGATAGCCGACGCAGAGCTTCCTTGGATTACCCCAGTTTCGTTTTCTTTAATTCGAGACTTAAATTTTCTTCCATTACTATCTTTAGTTTCGACATACTGCCTACGTTCAGATAAAAGTGACTGAAATACAGGGTCGTCAATTCCGTAATAAGCAAGTTTATAAAGTAAAATTTCACGATCGACCTTGTCAAAGGCTTTTTGAAAATCAAGGGACAAAAGAATACAGACATTGTCACTATCTATTTCATTATAAAGAAAGTCAGTTAATGCTGTCAATGCGTGCGTTGTACTGAGATTCTTCCTAAACCCAAATTGAGAAGGGGTGAGAATCTTACACTTTTCAACATAATTTGTCAATTGAACTAGTACACATTTTTCTAGGAGTTTAGTAAAAATAGGCTGAATACCTATAGGTCGAGTTTCGTTCGGACTAGTTGGATTTCCAACCTTGGGTACAGGTACTACTCTTGATAATTTAAGCATCGGAGGAATTATACCACTATCAAGAAAATAATTAAATAATTGTGTGATCGTAGTTACAAATATATTGCTATTCATACAAAGGTTTATCATGTACGCACTTAAGCCAAGAGGATCAGGAGATTTGGAAAGAGGATTCTTCATTTTTGACCATGTATTCTTAAGGATAATTGGAGTGATATGTTGAAAAGAGAACTTTTCAAGGTTAACGGTACAAGGAAGTTTAGGATAGGATAATAGGTTATAGTGTTTTTTTGTGATGTCAACGTAGAAGTCATTTATTTCGTCAGGACTTAAGTTTGCATTTAAGCCGGTAATATCTTTTGGAGAAAAGGTTGTTAAGAAACCTTTCCAAAAGCCTTTGTCCTTCACAATCTGATCAAAGTTAACCTTGGTATCGTGTCTTATTGCAGCCGTAATTTGTCTCTTTAGCACATGCAACCTTGCAGCGGTGCAAGACGAGGGCTGACGAGTGTAAAATTTATACACATGCTTGTTTCTTTTTAACAACAATTTGGTACTTTTCGACACATGCACCTTTTTAGTTTTACGTTTTATACGCTTCGTTAAAATAGGACTGTGTATGTCAAAGCAGCGTATAATTGAATCAGTTATTACCTCTGTGGATAGAGGATTTTCCATTAACATTTTGTTAAGGTTTGTGTAAAAGGAGTCATGGTTTATTTTGTTAAAGTTTCTAAAGGAAAGGATAGTGCTAGGAGCTCTTGGCTTTTTATACGTTAAAATACAATCAGTTACTGCATGGTCAGCAAGACCAGCATCATACACATCACAGATAATAGACTTATTTTTTTCATTAGTAAAAATTAAGTCAAGAATATTGCTTTTACGAGTGGGCTTGTCAACAAGCTGTATAATATCAAGCGCTTGTGTAAAATTATAAAGAGGCTCTATATAGGTACTTTTAAGGTTAAAGTCACCCAGCACATAGAATGGTAGATTAAAGGAATGAAGTGCATTGAAAAGGTCTGAGAAGAAATCATAATCAATATTCAGAGTAGAATTCTGATAATTCGGATGTCTGTAGACACAACATATAATAATATTTTTGTTTTTGGGATTATACATTTTTATGGTCTGGTATTCTATATTATGTGAGGAAGGTATATTCAATTGAAGTGCTTCATGTTTTATATGATTTTTTATAAATATACCAGTGCCTCTGTCACCCTGATTTACGATATCATTTCTAATTAGCTTGTAATTGTCAAATGGTAGTAATGGAACTCCAGGTTTTAAGAGAGATTCGGTCACACAAAATACATCATGATCAGCTAATTTTAATAATGCTTTTAACTTAATGAATTTTTTCTTAACCGATAAAATATTTACATGTCCTAGTTTGATGCAGGTAGATTTTTTCCGAGGAGTTACCAGGTTGGAGGAGGGATTGGTCCTAGGTCTGTTTTGCGGAATTTTAGTGAGCTTCTTAGGTTGTCTGTGTTCATCAGTCTTGGGTTTGTGGAATACTGTTTCCGCTTCCGTTTCGATGAGGCTTTGCCGACCCCGTTTTTTGAAAGAAATGACGGTTGAGATGCAGCAAGCGGTTGAGACGTAGTTGTTGATTGAGACGTTGATGTAGATGGAGTTTGTTGCGTTGAGATGTATGTGTTTGTTATAGAGCCGTTCATTTGCAGAATCCCGTCTGAGACTGAGAATGAGGCGACTCCATTAATCACTATTTCTCGTTTGGCAAAATTAATATGAGATTGTTGGCCGGATTTAAGCAGCTCTTCATTTTTCTTTTGAAGAATGGCAAAGTCTCTCCGCATGGTAAATGGTAGGTCAGCCTTAATTTTGAAGTCTGAAGAAAGATTATTGCGTGCATCAAAAACAGTGTTGCGTTCATTCTGTAGGCCAAATATAACTTTGACAGCACGGCTCCCATCTTCATTATAGTCACCTACTCTATACACTACGTCTGGTTTAAATGTTTTGTTCGTAGTTTCACTAATTAACTGGCAAATAATGTTGTATAATTGTTCGTTGTCTTCTTCTTCCTCTTCAGGAATTCCGTAGACGAACAGGTTTTTATTACGATTGTCTTTATCCATACGTTCGATAGTACGTTCTAGAGTTCCAACTTTTTTTTCTAGGAATTTTATTTTTTTCTCGTGTTGGGAGAACTGTGCAGAGTTGGATTCAATTGATTCCCGGAGCAAGGTGTCAAGATTATCAATTTTGTCAAGTTTGTCTAATTTTTTCAAATTTCCAAATTTCTGGTCAAGTAGTTTCGATAATTTTTCAGTGAAAATATCAGTGTGAGTCTCAGAATTTTCTACCAGGTTAGTTTGATTTTTTACAAGGCCTACTGGTACTTCACCATTGCTGGTGTCCATACTTGATGGTGATTTGTTGCTACCCATAATAAATACGTATAAAAAGGTATGTATTAGGTATATAAGAGATATGTCAGATATAAAAGGTGGTCAGAGCGAGTAACAAATAGTTGTTAACTTGATGGCAGACAAACTGAGACTGAACTAAAAGAATTCAGAGCATGTTGCTAAAACTCTACCGTTATGTCCAATGATGCATGTTTATTTTTCTAACAAAAAATAAATAAATTTAATTTGCCAGTGAGCGCTCCAAAAAGTCTACCTTAAAGCTAAAATCTTGTACTAAATATTCAAGCTGAACGTTAAGCTACATATTCAAAATTAAATCTCAAACCAATAGGTCTTACTTACTCAGGCAAGAGGAAAAATGAATGAACTTTACAAACGTTTCTGCATAATATCAACTAAATATGATACATGTGTTAAAAACTTTTTTTAAAGTGTGAAATAATTCTTTTTGCTCGACAAAGAAATATTTTTGGTTGCATAAAAATTACATAAAAATGCTTCGCTATCCAGGTATCCTGTTATTGAGTATGCTTCACACTAAATATCACACCAGTTTAATATGTTGTGTAGCTGGAGATCATCAACTCTTAAAATTCCACTGAAAAATATTCAAATTTTATGGATACCATGCAATTCGTCAAACCCTTCGCTATCAGGTTTCATATCAAAGTAATCGGGATTCGCTAATTTATATGACTGTGTTTGTTTCCTGGTTGTGGTCACCCATGGGGGAAAAGGCAAAACAGCGTACATAATATTTATTTAGGGATTATTTACTTTAATAAAATTATTTATTACTGAGAGAAGAAAATTATTATTTACTCATTGGTTGTTGTTTTATTTTATTAAAAGATCTGAGTTCCTATTTAAACTTAAGCTTTACCTAATGTTTACAGAGCAGACTGGAGGTGTAGATTACGTTGTTTTCTTAAAATAAATATAACTGGGTTTTTTGCGTCCGTTTTCTTGATATTCATGTCCACTACCATTTACACACGCACTAGATTTCTTTTAAATTGACTAATGGTAAAAGGACAACCTAATTTCAAAATTGCTTATTTTGACGTCACATAGTTAAAATTTGGGTTATTGATAGATTGTGATAAATTCTGGTACTTGTTCTAATTTTTTTTGGATATATCTAGAAAAGTTGGAACATCACAATGCTGCAATACTGCCCGAACTCAATAACAATTAATAATTAATTTTCACAGACGTACATTTTACACAGATGTACATTTTCAATGAATCCCTGAAATATTTTCATGAAGTTGTTACTCTTTTAGGCCGGATTACAACCTTCAACTGTTTATGATAATTTTGCATTTGTGAGTAGAAAAATTGTAAGTTAAATGTAGTCATTGAAAAGTTTTGCTAGATTTTTTCGAAGGAAGATAATATTTTTTTGTGCAACAGTCGTTTACATTGATACAATTACACCGAAAGAATTACATTATTCATTTATTATTCTGCAAGTTAACATGTTCGTTTTTATTTATTTATTTATTAAAAGCTTTTTCTTGGTTGCCCTGTCTGATGATGTTTCAGTTACATTCGCTAAGCATGAGCAACTGCTTCTATTTTTACTTCTTGTATTTTAAAAATGGAGACTTCTTTCGAGTTTAAAAATCTGCAATTTACGTCGTTTAAAACGGACTCAACTTTTTACTAGTTGATTTTCTTTTACATGATTATTTATGACAATGCTATTTTAATTAACTTACCCTACTTATTTTTGTACAGACTTTATTTTTATATTTTTATTTGTTTCAACTCGCGCCCCACCATTACCATACCATGCCATTTACCGTTATCAGTATCAAAGTACGCAAGTCACACGTTAAGTCCTTATATCTTAACAATAATATACTTGCAAGATCAACTTCCAAATTGCTATTTGGACCTGGCCTTTAATCCTAATTTTGTATTAGAATTGTACAGTGATTGTTGGCTGACGACTTATTAACAAATTGGCTACAATGTTTTATGACGGTGATATTTAGAATTATTGAAGATTGGGGAGTTCACACACTTTCCATTTAGAAGTCAAGAAGACTAGTTTCGTGCTTTATTGGTACATCATCAGTTCTGGTTTTTAGTAATTAAAATACAATAAAAATTTAGTATTATTATGTTTGCATTAACAAAATGGCAATGACATTACATTGAATCTTTATAGTTTATCCTATGAGAGGGATAATATATTTTGTAGTAAATTAAAATACATCATGATTGGCAATACCTTGAATTTCAGATGAATGATTATCGTTTATTTTAGAAAAGGCTCATCTAAACCTTTAGTGTCAACTGTCAATTAAAAAGTTTATATACATATAAGCTTAATTATTATTAATGTATTTTTGCTGCTTACAAAGTACAATCTACAGCATTGCAGAATTATTATTATTTAATATTTACACGACCATCATATCAAAATTTCAATAATTTTTATACTCTCACCTGTTATTTTTAAATACACATGAGTAACTTGTGGAAATATTTTTAAACTGTTACTAATTAAACATTATAATATTATTGAGCAAAGGAGCTCCAGTGTGACTATCTTTATGTGCTTGACTTGAGATGCTGAGTCACAATAGAGACAATAGCAAACTGATTTTAGACCGCTTGTCTACATTTATGTGGCGCTTTCTTTTGTCTGCGCTGTCTCATCCAGATGTTGTCTAATGCATTATATTAAAGAAAGTGAACTTTCATTACATTTACATATACATTTTCAGACTTACTTTGCATCTTCATATTTTTATTCACATTATTCTTCATTTTTTATTCGCAGTGTAGTCAACGCATTGCATTCCTTTTATACACGAAGAGAATGATAATGCTTCTATTAAAAATTTAAGAGTTCGATACCATTATTGGTTTTGTGTACCTTAATTAAACGCTACTTAGTTGGAGATGGTCTTTGCACTTAACGTATACTATTAGGGAACTTATAAGCAGGAAGAATCTGTAGCGGATCTACATAGGTTATTGTGGATTTGATATATTTGAACGTATTATTAATCTCTAGAAAACACAATGCGTAATTTAGGGCATATGCGTTTTTCATATATAAAGTGGCCTGGAATGGAACAATCGCCCAGTATGTGATATTATGTGTATAATATAAAACTATAGTATTTGCTTCTGCATATCATATATTATTATGCTTAATAATAATTCACACTAAGATATTTTGCTTCCCATATACATCATAACACTTATCAATTCAAGGAATGATGCAATGGAAATGCCATGTCATGTTTGCAGGGTTTAAAGTAATTAAGAAACAATTACGGTAAGTATTTGTAGGTGAATTTTTGAAAATAAAGAAGTTTGTCTCCATATTCATTCTATTTGTGTTCCCAAGGTATTCACCAATATTTTACTGGATTTTTTAAAAATCAAAGTTTACAATTTATGTACGTGAAGGGACTCATAATTACAGGTGGGAAGTTGGAGAGTGAAAGTTGATATTTTCCAATAGAATATTAGAATTAGAATTTAATTAGAATATTTGGAGCATAAGGAGCTTGATCGATAATGCAGAACAAGCGTATTTCCTATGACTACATATCTGGAGCAGTTATACAAAACTATTTTTCATCATAGCAGACATATTTTCCCATTCTTTAAATAGTTTGTAAGAAACCAAAAGCGAAAATGTTTGACAGAAAATACTTCAATATTGAGCGAAAAATAATTTGCTGTGTAGTAGCAGTCGATATTCAATCTCGGAGAAAGGCAATGGCATAAGGTTAGTACTATCCTGTTGCTCGATTTTTTAATTTCATACAAAATATTTTAGCTTGTGATTAATTAGTATTCAGTGCCCAAAATGAGAAGCATAATAATATTTACTCGTTGGGTGTTATTTAACTTTCTTAAAAGTTTTGAGCTAGAATCCCAACACAAGCTACTTTAATTTGAAGTAACAGAGTGAATTTGTAGAGTTCATGTTTCCATTCAAGTAAATACATCAAGGTTTTCGGAGTCCGGTTTCGTTTCCTTCGTTCCCAGGGGTCGTCTCATGAATACAACATTTGCTTTAAACTAAATATATTATGTGAACCGTCGAAATACAAACTTGCTTATTTCGATGCCGCAAATTAAACTTGCACTCCATTATGAATTGTAATACCTTTGATAACTGGGATCAAATAGGAGATTTGCGAAAAGTGCAATAAAAGCAAAAGTATTTGAAAAATATAATAATTCTTAATTTTGTATAAAAAAATGTGGACGCACTAGAATGAAAATAGCTTGACAATTTAAATACTATCAAAGGTAACTTGCGTCATCCATCTTTTAACGTTACAACAAGATAAACTGGTTTGAAAGAACTGTTTTGAATGAATCCGTGCGTCCGTCTAGGACTTGGCACAATATTTTATGGATCTAAGATCTAACCTTCATGAAGACTGATCTCGCATGATTTCGTTCGCTCCAAACCAAAAAAATACTCAAAGCACGTTTGAAAACTTAAGCTAATATTTAAGCCCGTTTCGTTTTAAATTTGAGCATGAGTTACAAGCGCGGGAAAAGAACTATATTTTTTCTCGGCCAAATTTTCTGATCAGATTTTTTTTCAAAATATTTTTTTATCAAAGTCGACTGATAAATTTTTTCATGCTTTTATGAATCGCAGGTGAACCAATAGAGAACTTATTTGACAGAATACATCTGAATTTACTCGGAAATGTTATTTGCTGTGTAGCATCAATCCAAGTGACCTCTTGCATCACCAATAAACCACTTCTCATGCCATCAAAATGAAAACTGTAAGCTTGTATTTTTATCACATTCGTACATAAAGCCTTATGCACTCTTTGCTGGTTGTTTTAATTTCTTCGAAGTTTTACCTTTAAATATTTAAGCATGGAACTTTTCTGTTTTTAATGACAGACTGTATTCGTAGACTTAATATTTTCCTTTAAATTAAATTGTAACTGTCCAGCGCGGGTTTATGTCCAATGTTATTTCATTCGGGCCGTCACACAATGGATTTTTTAAAGTCAAACATGGAAATCACTGAAATTTAACTTTGCTTACTTCAATTCCGAAACATAAAATTAGAGTACTTAGACAGACGCACTAAGAGTAGGTGGTTCGTTTTCAAATATCGATGTAATTACAATTTCAGCATCAAAGCCTATGTCCTGAGTCTAGAGATTCAATTAGAGTTATAATAATTTTCCGATTAATTTCTTTCCTAATGCTTCATTTATTTAATCCCTTTCGTAGAGTCCATTAAGTCTTGTTACATTCAAATTACCAGTCAGGATTTTCTGTTTCATTTGGCCATATTCATGGCATGGCAAGCTGCCATTAATTTTGAATTCAGTTGAATACGACCGTTGAAATACATTTTGTTCTCGGGTGTAAAATTCCAATGACGAGTTCAACTTCTCGCCTAAAGGAAGATAAAAACCTTTTATAATTTTAGAACAAGTCAAAAATATCTTTTGTAAAATATTTGTGTAAACAAAAGCGAATTAATTCATTAACATTATTATTCACTCATAAACGAATCATTTCATCATATTCAGTTAACTTGGTAATTTTAAAGATGGGGGATTATTTGTTTCGATGGCGAAAATGCAGATCCTGACTCAATCTTCTTCCCATAAAATAAATAATACATAAACATAAAGATACAGTTACAAGTTACTGATACAGGCAAGCACATTTCGGATACGTATTTGCAATATGCTCATGAATTGGGTATTTTAAAGGCTAAATTGCATATAGCTTTCAAATTTCTCTTGATACCAGTTTGTGACTAGAAAGATGAAGACTTTCAAAGTAATAGACCAAAAGTTTTACCAGGCTTTAAAAAAAGATGATACTTTGTCGTAATAATATTTGTGATTATTGAGAATTATACGCACATAGAAATAAATTATTTTGTTTTTTATATGCAACGGAAAAAAGAGCTTATCTATTTTATTAATATTTTAGCCAGTGCTCTAGCATTTCTTTGCAAGGATTCGATCATGCAAACTTAAACGAATTTAATTACGGAGTTAATGGTGCTAGTGCCTAAATTTTAGTCCGGGTTTTAAGGTTTAAGCATGAGTAACAAGCAGTACTCCAGAACATATTGTATTTCTCGGCAACGTTTCATTATTCCTTTTTCTAAAATAGTTTGGTGTCAAAGCAGACTGAAAATATGTTCCCATTCTCTCAATGCTCGTCAAGAAACAAAAGCAAAATTTGATGGACTGATTAAATTTTAAATTATGTTCGACTGTCGGTGCCAGAATCGGGAAGAAAAATTCTGTACTCATTTGTCTCTATTTTATTTTCTTCAAAATCTTATTTTGAAATGTTGTTTATTTTTTAAAATATATAAGTATGAACTATTTCCTTCTCATGACAGACAGACTGTATTCGTAGACTTGATATTTACCTCCAAATTAAGTTTAAACCGAGTCTTTTTGTGATTGTAGCCTTCCCATTCGTGTCTGTTTATATGCTGTTTCTTTCAAATAAAACAGGAGATCACTGAACATCAACTTTGCTTACATACAATGATGAAAAAATAAAATGCAAAATTTATAAGAACTAACTACAAGTAGATTCTTCATTATGGCGCCCATTTCAGAGATCAATTATCAATCATCATCAGGGCATAAACTCATGTAACGTGAGAAATTTTTGGTATAAAATAAAATATAGGAGCTACTAAATAGTGATATGCCACATTTAAAATTTTAGAACCCGAATTTCAGTTGTTTTATTAGCTGTATTTATGGTAATGGTATTGTGAAAATAATTTTGAGCTTAAGTGAATAGCTTCAATTGTTGTCTAGTAGAAAGTGTAAGCATTTTATTTTAATGAATTTACAATTGCGATAGTAAATCAAGTTAACTCGTACGAATTATATTTTACTTAAGTACGTTACGCGGATTATTGACATGTTGATAAATTTTGTGAAATATGTTCGTCAAATTCTTGTCCTGAAACTTCAAAGTAAATTTTTAGCATTCTTTTGGGGATTAATTTTTGTTTCCATGAACTTGTTTCTTTTTGAACATTTCGTTTCTATCACTTCTTTTCTCTTGTAAATTTTATCACAAACTTGATGTCACTTTCTTTTTCTTAGTATTAAAAAACTTCCACGCCAATAAAAAATTATCCTAACAAAATGTTTTCACTTCCTACTACATGGGTTCCTTTCGTTGGCTGAACTGTGTTAGAGAAAAAATAAGAAATTAGGTCTGAAAACGGTCTGAAGGTTTATTAGTATTTGTTAATTCGTTATTGATTTTAACCGTGAAGAAATGAACATTTTTTGAATTAAGGGGACAGTTGAGCTGCTACATTTTATTTATTTTTTTATCAAACGGAAATTGAAGACGGGTCGGAACAGAACGTATTATTAACATCTCGAATAAAAGGTTGTACGTACCCATTTCCCCCAGTCGAATTATTTTTTTGCATATTGTATTTGCAATTATGCGTAACATTTTAATTTATCATATTAAATATATTTCCAGTTATATAGTCCAATGGCCAATACTTCACCTAAAATATCCTTGGTAAACTATAAGCAGTACAAGATAATATTACTTAAAACTTAAACATCGACAAAACTATTGATCGTTAGTTTCTAAAATATAATATAATATAATATTTGGAACACGGACTTGGTACCCGGGACAGGAAAATTATTTAACGATGGGATTATAGAAACGGAAAAATGAATTAAGAAAATCCTGAACTAATCAAATATCAGGGTACTTTGAGCGTTTGAATTCGCATGCTACGTTCGACGAGTATTGTGTATTTTCGAGAGCGCATGATTTTGATAAATGATCAAAATACAGTGCGTGCACTGTCGTGCACCGATTCACTGTTTTTATTCAGATATTGATAGCTCAGCAGGTTGGCAGTCTACAATTCAATAATATAAACAAAACTGATTTGTTTTTGTCGGGTGAATGACAATGTTGTTAAAATTAAATAGCTGTAAAGTATGAACCTGCCACGCAGAGGAAAAGAAAGACGATGATTTAGAAATGTTTGGGAAATTTGTGCAAATTAAGATGCATACAAATGAATTTTTTATGCCTTTTCTTCCGAGATAAAATATTTGTTAAACTACCAGACTTAACACACACCAAACAGCACAGCGCTTAAAAGTATTTCGAAGTAGTGTTGGTTCTTGAAGATGTGCTGTAACGTATTTAAGGTTCGTAAGTGGAGTTATTTTCTTTCATCTGAAGTCATTATATGACATTTTAAATCTAAACGCATCCCCTTAAAACCTGTTAATATTTTTGTTGCATTTTTATGGCTTTTCTTCCAAGTTAGAATCTTATTTACACTACCAGTCTTTTTAATACTCCGAATTACTACCTACAAGAAGGCATACAAAATCCATCTTAATGTTCCAAAGGATCAAACACCAGCCTTACTTTTTGTTGGCGGCATTCAAGTCAAAAAAATGAATTTTGGGGATTCATATGTTTGATTGCCTTGAAGGAAATGTTGGACGTGACGGAATTTGGGACCAGGGACCGGCCGTGTATGGTTTCCAAATATTAATTGTAACCCGACCACCGGATCTGGAGACATTAAGGTTTTTGTTTTTTCTGGGAAAAACGCTAAACCGGTGGCTATACATCACACAGCGAGTAAATATTTTATTATTGTGCTGTGTCCAATAGCACATGGATTAGAGCATTTACTTACTCTATTTCGTTAATATTTTGAAGAGCTTTCTCGGGAATAGTCGATTTAAAGTTAAGAATCTTTGCAACCAACTGCATAATATGTACAGCAAATATGTTTCCATTCATCGAACTGTAAATAGTTACTTCCAGAAATGGACTATATTAACAATCTAAACAAAAGCATTTTCAATGCACCTATCGATCCCCATGTCACCACTCGTTCGTGTACGCAGCCTCCAGCGTCGATTATTCCATTATTTGCACTTTTTATTCATGTAGTGTAAAATGGCTTTGAACGGCCCATCTGAGGAATTACAGACGTGCGAAATCATCGAAAGGTATTTACCGGTCTTTAAGCTTACACAAAGGAAAATACTTATTTATTTTCCTTTTTGGAAATTATTTATTTCTGTTACTGTTTTGTGCTTGAAGAAACTATGCTACTGAAAGTAATAATGGTGAGCACAATTGGAATAAGGAAATTTGTAAGAAAAGCTAAAGCTAAAATTACTGTATTGTTTCCTTGAATAACGAATGTGCACAATACTTTAATAAGAAGCCAAAACATGCAATAAAAAAATTGGTTCAGATATGAGGAGTGTGTACAACGAATTTTATTGGTTCATAATGATAACAAATTTGTTTAAAACTTTTTTAAACCTAGAAAGTAAAGAAAAGTAAATTCCATGCGGCGGAACTTAAACGTTCCTGTTTTGCCCAACTTATTTTCAGTATTATTTACAACCAATCCACAAATTCAAAGCCACTCACAAGCTCAAAACTATCTTTCCGTACTGCAACTTGCCCCATTTTGAAACTAATTTCGGGACGTGGCTCTCCCCCTCCCGGTTATCCTTGTATTTGGCATCCTTCACAGCAAAAAGGGTATCGTTTGTTGACTTTATTAAGATAAGCGTGTAGGGAATGATTGGATTGGAATCCCAAAATTGGATTGCAGTAAAGGCAGAATTTAAGAAGCGAAGAGGATGCAACTTCGGGTATTTCGTAACTAATAATTATCACGTCTACAGCAGCAGTGGAATTGTTTATATTGAAGAGATAATTTATGGGACGCGTCAAGGAACACATTAGCAGATGCGCAAGTTGAAATTCACTGGAACCAATTAAACT